>JASDQU010712680.1:0-27376 GCA_032191745.1 Picea mariana
CCTATAAAAGAAGGGGTAGGGGTACTATTTGGAGGAGGAAAAAGATAGCAAAGAAACTCTGCCCAATTGTCGAATCCATTTGTCCCAACCCTTTATCCTTTCCTCAAGATTAAGGAGAATTCAAGAAAAGTAGTTGGAGGACAAAGAAGAGGAGGAGCCCAGGATCAGGATCGAGGAACAGTGGCCAGTCTCTATCATTATTGATTGACTTTGGAAGGAGCAGCGAAAGCAAGAAGATAAAGCGCAACAGAGGATCTACATCAAACATTGATACAAAAGGTTAGTAGGTCTTTTCCATGCTTGTGTAAGAATAAGGGGTTTGAGCATTGGGGTGATAGGTTAAAAGTGTTTTATTGGAGGTCATGATCTGCATACAAGTTCAGCCCTAGCTTGTTAGTTCGTAGGGTATTATTTCCCAACAATAGCAAGTTGTAGCCACATCACCATTCCATGGTCCTGTGTAGTACCATGCATTCTCAAACCATCAGGATTCTTAGAATAATGACTATTGTGAAACAAAGTCATGGGCAACCCCTTGGCATTTCCAAATCCTACAAAAATACACCCCCATTCCAAACATAGTCTACTGTGAATTTTTTGGGTCACCTACTCACACCTCCAAACAATGTCATGGGATGGATTCTCTTGAATATAGACTATATTGGTCTACATTCAGGGTTGATGAAGTTCCTCAAGGATTTTTAGGAGGACATAGAGGTGGTGGAGGTTTTAGAGGTGGAAAAACTAGCGGAAGAGGGCCAACTTGTTGCTATAATTGTGATGAGAAGGGACATATTTCTCAAGATTTTCCTCTTTCAAGACATCCTTGGTGTGCCCACTATAGAAACAACACCCATTCTATTGAGTATTGTCCTGAGTTGATTGTGAAATGGAAGGATCACATAAGATAGCAAGGCACAAATTTGATAAATTCAGATCCCTAACCTATCACTAAAGAAAAGGAACCTAATATTAATGTTATTACTAGAGGAGGAAAAAGGAATGGTGTTGATGTTTACAACTTGACTCAAAGTAATATTCACAAGGAAGTACTAGAAGATGTGAGATATGACCCCCTTGTAAAAAAAAATTAAGGATGTTTTTGAGATATTCCAACAGGTTTCTAATCCTGGAATATTGATACCTGTATACTCAAGCCATGAGCCTCAACCTAAACTTGTGACTCATTGTGTGGCATAAAAAAATCCTCCATTGAGACCCCAATAGACTATTAAATTGTGGTTCCATTTACTTTTGGATATTTTGGATGCGAACAACTCACCAGGGAGTTGTAGAACAAGCTCAACGGGACTTTAGAGATTGAAATGAACCCAGAAGACTTGATTGTTTCTCATCTTCTTGAAATACATATAGAAAGAATATAGAGAAGGAAGCAGAGATCCAAACAAGAATTTAGACTAAATAATAACATCGTTGGTTACTAAATTAATGTTGTTATGTTAGATTTTGGGTCTGACATCAACATCCTACCAAAGAAAGTGTGGGAAGCCATGGGTAAGCCCAAGCTAGGGAAATGATTGGGCTCATGAAAATTCCATTTTTATAGATATTAGGAAGGAAATCATGACCTTTGAAGTAGATGGTATGAAAGTAACCAAACCAATAGATCCCTACCAAGGTCCCCACTATATAGATATGGTAGAGGGGAATGTGGAAGAGGACACCCTAGATCATCTCTACACTCTGACTGTAGGAAAGCGGGAAAAACAGATTAACCCAACTACAAATGTCTTGGTAAGTTGGCACAATATTTTATCTACAAAGGAAGATTCAGAGGTAGTGTTTGACCACTAGAAGCAGGGAAGATATGATAACTTATCATGATGTTTTGTGACTATTATAATATCCAGGTGGATTGGATTTGAGGTTAGAGAACAACTTGTGTACAATGGCACTTCAAATTTGGCCAGTTTTCTAGTTGAACTAAAGGTTAAAGTTGCACTAGAGAAAAGAATTCTTGTATTGGATGTTGAATTATGATCCTTTTCAGATAGATGGCGGGACACTCATAAGGGTATTTTATCTTCCTAGGATGAAGCAAAGCATTCCATCCAACATCGCTTTATTCCCTCTCTGCAACTTAATTTTTTGATTCTAGATCAATCTTATTTGGAATTATATGATGGGATTTTAGATCCAAGGGAGCATGTAGTGCATTGTATTCAAGTATGTTAATTTTCACAAATACCTTCTCAATTGTGGGTGCTTTAGATTATTCATTCACTGGGATAGATTCCAGCTTCTTGGTATATACATGATGCATCTCAATTCCAAACTACTTGCTTGGAAAGGCTTCAATGACAGTTTTGTCAAGACTTCTTATTCTTAGTTGCGCTTGGCACCATTCTTGCACAACCAGGGGAAGGAAACTTGGACCATCCTATATACTTTTCTAGTCGCAAACTTTCACAAATTGAACGTAAGTACACCACAGCTGAAAGGGAAGGCTTGTCTTGTTGGGTTGTTATATTCTTTGCAGTGAAATTCTAGTTGAGGTAAATCGACTGAAGGTCGAACGTCGAAGTGGATCGATAGCAAGTCAAAGTAGAGGTAGATAAAAAACAAGTCGAAGGTCAAGGAAGTCTACTGGGTAAAGTCAAAGTCTAAGATATTGACAACAATTCAACCGAAAAGAGGTCGAAGTGTGGGCATGAGATGACTGACTAGAGACTGAATGAAGTTTGACTGGTAATCGAATAGTAACCTGACTTGGAAGTCGACTGTAACTAAATCCAGGGATTTGTGGGATTTGTATCCAATGATATGCATGGATCTGTAACCATTTTTGGGCACCAATATTTAGGGGTTTTCCTATTGTAAATCCTATAAAGATATGTGTTGTAAGGACGAAAAGGAAAAAAAAAAAATTAATGCACTTATGTAGGTGATGCATATTTAATTATAGGTTGTTGGTCATTTATGTGTAAGCCAAATTGGCTATAGGGTTGTTCTTTCCTATGCAAGAAGGTATGATGTCAATTTTTTCTTAGGTGTGGACCAAGGTTAGACATGTAACCTTTTATTCTGATTGAATAAGAAAACAAGAGAGGATAACGCTCAAAGGAATGTTGGTTTTCCCGGTTAAGGGTTTCTAGAGTAAAATTTTGGTGCACTGTGTGATTGCTTATTTCATTTAAGTTCTTGATTAAATTCTTCTTCTCTTCTTCTAGAATTAGTGTTGAACTTCCTTGCATTTCCTAACATGTGGTATCAGAGATTAGGTTTCACCTGACAAGTGAGTTATCAGAGCGATGTTATGCTTTGGTGAGTATATAATATCTTGATTTGAAAATATTGAATCTGAGAACTAAAACCTAGGTACAGTAAGATTCGTAAGTCATAAATTGTGTTAAATATCATGGCAAAGAATGGAAATAAGTTCCAAAATAGAGATAGAAAAGTTCAATGGACAAAATTTTTGAGCTTTGGAATTCTAAAATGGAAGATCTTCTTGTAGATAGAGTGTTGACACGAAGTTTATTTTTCCCTATCCTTGAAAACTAATTCTTATTTTTTCCTGAGTCATGGAGCCACCCTTAATCAAAAGAGAAGTCTAAGATTTCTATTCCTTTTTGAGTTTTCGAGATTCGACTTTTTCCGAAGTATAAGTTTCAGATATCCTTTTTCCCGGTGCTGAAATCCCAAAAAGTTTTAACATTTTAAAAAAGGGTTAAAGGGGGAGAATTAAAGGTTTTTTCGTTACTTTACACAAAGCGCTTTTTAAATCCGTAATTAATTAGGTTCCTAAACATAGTTATCTTCTCCTTAATATTTTGTGATTCGGGTTTTTGTCTATGCTAAAGCGCTTCAAAACTCTCAACCCTTAGACTCCCGATCCTTGTTTTACCAAAAATTTTAAAGGCTAAATAATCATTAACCTAGATTTATTTAAGTCCTAATAGGTGTCTTAGCGCCTCACTAATCTCTTCACAATTTCATGATTCGGGGATTTCTTGTGATCTATCCCTTGACAACAGGATCCCTGAAGTCCCGAAATGTCAAATCACATTTTTTCTCTAAACAGGGTTTAAGTTTCAGGTTAATTTGTTTTTAAAATAGGGTTAATGACAATTAATCCACCTTTCGCATTTCAGAATTTGAGGAGGGCGGTGTTTTTTGAAACTTCACTTTCGAAATCGCCGATATACGACAATATTAATAACAGATACATGAAGATATTTTTCGACATGAAAGTGTATCTCCAGGTATATCTTTCCATTAAAAGAGCATTAAATTTTCGTTGCCTGTGTTTATACACTCGTTTTAATGTGAAATCAAAGGTTAATAACTCTTATTTTTTGAACTTCATAAGTTATCCCTTACATATGTAGCTATTCACACTTTCCTGGTTTTAAACACATTTCTCTATGAATAGATCTCTGATATAGCACTGATATCATGGCACCTAAGAAGGCACCCAAGAAAACTGAAGAGGTTGCAGAAGGCTCGAGTCCAGATGAAGACGTCATATCTGTTACAACACTGCATGCCATCAATTCCATAAAATCCTAGAGACAGATCTTCGAGACTTTGGATTACAAAATAAAAAATTTCCCTCATGACGTCGATAACAAGCTTCGAGATATACCGGAGTCTGAGATCCACAAGATAGCTACACGGCCACGACTTACAGCTTATAATGACATGATTAGTTGGGCCTTAGAGAGAATTGATGTAAATATGAGGAGAATTATGGACAACCGAGGGGTTGTCATTGGTTCTTTCAGACCAGAACATGTACAAGTAATGTATAAATTATCTCCCAATCCCAAGTATGTTTATAATCAAGATTTTGTGAGTAATTTTTAGAGGAAAGAGTGTTTCTCGGCAGACCAAACCTATCCTAACATCATCAAAGAATGGTGGAGAAATGAGGGAAAGTTCAGGGCTGACACCCATGGTGTTTACCCCACAACCTCGTTAAATGAGTATATGATTTATGTAGCAATGATGTTGTGTAGACTTTTTGGTAAGAAAAGTCCCACCCATTTCCCTGCAGAATGGGTACCGCTTTTACATGAGGCAACAAAGGGTTATAGTTTTAATTACGATAAGATTCTATCCGATAACCTAGCAAAGGAGGTCATGGAATATCAGACTGCTAGAGCAAAGGGATGACCGGTAGATTTTTACATGTCAGCATACCTCATGGATGCTATATGCTTCTCAACTCCTTTCCCTCTGATGAATTGGAGTTGGAATCTGACTTACCCGGACCGAATTCATGAATATCATTCCAAGATTTGGGAATAAAATGCCAAGGACTCGTTCTAAGAAATTTTTCATTTCGTGGTAATACCACTACACCATATGGTGTACGACTGTTTTCCTCCCAGCATTTCAGAATTGGTCATGGGAAATCTTAGAACAATTGTTGACTGGTTCATAGAAGAGAATTTTTCATACATTAGAGTTTTCAGATGCTCGATTCCTCCACATGCCCTCCCAAAATTCCTCCCTAACAGACTGGTATGCAGGGAGGTGGCTCATCAAATTATTACAGGTGGAATAGGGATACAATTGAAAATGGCTCAAAAGAAATTTTTGCCAGCTTTTCCCATTCAGATTGGAAAATTCTCATTGCTCAACTTAGGTCATGCCAAAGTTGAAGCAACAACGCTAGAAGAAGTTAAATTGATAAACCTTGAGCATAGGAAGCATGATCCTTACCAGTTAGTGGGAAAACACATGTCCCACTATAATATAAAGGATTATGAGATTGAGGAGTCCCCTTGTGATGACCTGTTCAAGGGAACTAAGACCTATGAGGAAGTATTAAAAAGAGTACAGGCACTACCATCTGAATTGAAAATTATCTTCCAGACCTTCCAGAGGCATAGATGGAGTGGTCTCCCTAGAGAGTTGCACGGAGAAGCAATCACCCTTTCTCAGGAACAAGAAGATGCTCCTCTGGGTTTCGGGCAAGAAACACAAGATAAAGCCAACCCTAAAGAATTTGCTCAGGGGGAGGAACACTCTTCACAAACTGAAGAGACCTTATAGAAATAAGGTCCATAGACAACCTTATAGACAGAAGATCTAGAGACAGAAGCAGAGAGGAGGCCCAGGACACCTCCTGAAATTGGTAAGTCTACTCCTCCTTCATCACCTGTTGTCGATGTCATTATATTGGAGACCATGGGAGGAACAAGGTATATAGAGTTAGGAATCCCCATAACTTCCTTAACCCCTCTACATTCCACCTTTGGATTCCCACATATGGGAGCTATATATGTAAGTGACCTCACCCCAATTTCCAGGGATGAAATCCCTCCTTCAGATTATTTTTTCAGTAGGAAAAGGAAATCTATTGTAAAGCAAGAAATGCATATGAGAGAAGGGGGTATGGTGAAGAAGCATAGGGTCTTAATTGACAGTTATAAATTGGAAGAGGAGGATTTTTCTACAGAGATAGCAAGCTCTATGGGAGCCATGGCCACAACAAACCTTTTTACTGTGCAGAACATGAAGACAAGGATAAAAAAAAGTAATCACATGATAGCTCAACTACAGGATCAGGTAAAAAATGATGAGAAGAACATTAGAGAAGAAGTAAATGAAATTCTGGAGCAGGCTAGAGCTGCTAAAAAACATGAAATTCAGTCACTTAAAGCTAGCCTTGATGAAATGAACTAGAAAATACAAGCGAGTCAGGTGCAAGTTTCTCAACAAAGGGAGCTTGTAAATCTGTTGCAGGTTAAGTTAAGTCTGACAGAAGGCCAGGTCATGGATTCAAAATCTTTCCAAACCTTTTCATTAGAAATTCATACAAATATAGAAGATGAACAATAACAATTGATCTCCAAAATAGAGATCATCCAGCATTATTTTCAAGACGTAAGCAGATTTCTCGATAATATTATTTCACTGGAAAAAGAAGCTAATGCAGGGAGGCACACCTTTCAGAAAGATGTCACATGTTCAAGGAATAGGGAGGTGCCAATAGATTTAAAAAAAAAAAATCACAGAACAGATAAGAGGAGACATTATGCTAAAGGCATGGGAAGCAAATATAGTTGAGAACAAAAGGTTGGGCAAAGAAATCAAAGCTGACTGTGAAGGAATATTTGATTCTTTGGATAAACAAGCATTGGGAATTGGAAGGAATGATTGCTTCAAACTAATAGAGCAAATAAATATTGTGAAACAACGGTCAAACTACAAAGAGAGTTTACAGGAGGTTCAGGTAGAAATTTCACAATTGAGATAAATTAATACAGACCAGATAGACAAATGGTTGGTACAACCTAATTTGAAATTGCAAATGATCAGGTTTGCTGATAAAAGTTTTGAAGATCAGTTTCTGAAGGTACAGAGAAAGTTTTCCTTATTTGAAACTAAAGATCTTCCGACACCACCCATAATTTTTGTTCACTTTTTAGAGAAGTGTGTTGAATGTACAGCTTCAAAAGAGGGAGAGACTTCAACAAAAAAGTGAAGTCTAGTTCAGAAACTTACACTTTTGAAATGGTAAACACATGGAAAGTTAATCATGCAACAGTTAATGTTGCAGTTTTGTAACTATTTTTCTTTCTTTTTCCTAAAATGTAGGCGATCATTAACTATCAAGTAGTGATGATATTTTATAAATAAAGAAAAAGAATATCACACTAGGGCTTTTTTTTCTACTCTGTAAGAGAGGCATTGTGATGAAGACATCAAGAGAAAATCTGAATTAATAGAAAAGGAGATTGAAGATTCTGGATTTTGTCAAGTTTGAGTTATGTGTTCCCTTGTATTTTCATATTTCTTTCATGTATTTATATTAATGAATTCCTGACCACAATTTAGTACAACCCCTACTATGGAAATAAATTATTCTTGTTATCTAGGTCATTTACAGTTTTTCCTTTGTATCGGTTATCAACCGGTATAAGACCTGCAAATGTTTGGATTACAATATCATATGTTTCATTAATATCTTTCTTTTTTCAAATCTCCTATTACAAAGTGAGATTCCTCTTAATTTGATGCCTCACCTTGTTAATAGTTATGTGTTTTTTCTTCATATCATACATGTCTCCCTTATTTTAAGTTTTAACTCAAATACAAGAAACGACCTTCGATTTAGTCATCACATTAATTTGTGTTTCTAAACTGTTATCTTTACACTGTGGATTAGAGATAATTAAGCCTGAAAAGAAAGCACAGATCTATATCTCCCTTACCTTATATCCCTCATGACAGGACCAATTACAAGGCAGCCTAATGTCGAACCCGGGATTTCGGATCAAACCAGTATTGCTCTAAATTTATTTAACACCATCTTGCAAACAAAAAATAACCGGGCTGAGTTAGAACGTTCCTGGGTCACAATTGAGAGAGATATCAGCATTAAGGAAAACTAGGAATTCCGAGAGAGACAGTTTAGAAACCAACTTTAATCTTTCTCTTTTAATTGTTATCTTTTATGTCCTTTGTTCCCACTATATTTCGAATTCCTTGATAGTATACTTTAGAGCCTTAAAGTATAAACTCAGGAACAACATATTTTTGGCACCGTTGTCGGGGAATCGAAGTAACGAAAGCCCTTTTCCCTGGGAAGAACGACATTGACACTTTCCTTCTTTGGTAGTGAAAAAGGTTTGGAAATATTCTAAGGATAACCTTTATCTTTCACTTGGAGACTCCACATTGTTTAAGCTGGCTCTAAACCAAAAGAACACCCAGAAGAATCCAGACGACAAGTAGATTTCGCCTCCTTCCAACCCAGAAAAAATTCTAAAATTAAGAAAGTACTTTCGGCAGACTGCCTTATCGACGAATAAAGATTATCAACTTAAACCCACACATTCCGACTCTGAAGATCAACACAGAGAATCAAGTATTCCATCCCCTAACAGGAGATACTCCGTTGGTTAAGTTACAAACCCGGAATCGAAGTTGGTTCAACCTGTTTTTAAGACCGAAGCTTTCTTAACTGTCTCCCATACCAACAGAAAAAAAAAGGTCTACCTCCCTTCCTGTTGCAACTGACTCCCCCTTACTTCTCGAGGTTCATTTTCCCATCTCTCAAAACTCAAACAATTATCCTATTTATCTCGATTTGACTTCTATCGACTTTCCTATATCTTCATGCTGTGGTTTCTAAGGAACCAGTTCACTTTCACCAAGCTCCTTTACCTCAAATTTTGTCCCCACCCACAACCCTTTTCTTCAAACCCTTTTTTGTGACCCCCAAACTTTTGCTGCTAAAGACACGATGGCCGCAGCCGAAGCGGGTGGGGTAGGAGATGCCACCGCAGGTGGTCTAGGAGGAGGAGCAGGCGGCTAGGTACCACCTCCTTGGATATTTGCAAAGGTTGCTGCAAGATATGCCCCTCTGGTTTTACCAGTCCCTCTCCATGAATTGCTGGAAAAATACATGAAAAACCTGCCCAAATTCACGAGAGAGGGCGATTTAACAGCAACCGAACACATAATTTTTTTTTATCAGTTCATTGACATTCTTGGATTAGAACATGAGGATGTATATTCCAGACTCTTGGTTCAAACTTTTGAGGGGAAAGTGAGAACCTGGTTTCGAGGTCTACTAGCTAGATCAATACCTTCATATGAGGAACTTGAAAATGCATTTATCAGACAGTGGGGTGAACGGAAATACCATCTCTATTATCTAACTGAATTCGGAGCTCTGCGAAAGAAAAATTTGAATCAATCCTCGAGTTCACCCAACGGTTCAACAAATTATATAATAATATCCCAACCGAGGTTAAACCCTCACAACCTGCAACAAAAGTGACTTTCATTGATGCTTTTGATCCCAAATTTGCCCTTTTACTAAGAGAGAGAAGATCAGTCGATCTCACCAAGATGCAAGATGATGCCTTGGAAATTGATTCTAACATGATGGCATCAGGGAAGCTCAAAGCCAAATTTGAGACTGGAAACAAAGAAATAAGGAGACACAGGGAGCAAGGAGGGCCCTCCAGATCAGGGAGATTATTAGAAGAAAAAATAGATGATATGGCTAGAATTATCAAAGAACTGTCAAACAAAATATCGAGAATGGAACTAGATCAAGATAAAAATGAACATTACCCTAGAAAAGAGTTCCGAAAAAACCCAAATCCTCAAAACCATCCAAAACAAGTTAATAATGAAGATAAAAAAATCCAAACCCCTTTTAAAAGTGAAAACTTTATAGGAGGGCAGGACGATGAAGATTTTGAGGAGTTAGAAGAGGATATGAAGATTCAACTACAGAGCATCCCCTTATATAATGGTACATGATTACAAAAATTCTCTCACTACAGAGCATCAGATTGAAAGAAATAAGAACAATAGTATTCTTGAAGATTCAACTTATCACAGAGTAGATAATGGTATAATGGCCGAGCTCCACTAGAACTACAACCTGAGATCTAGGAACACAACTTCCACAACCACTCCAGTTAAAAAGATACTACCAAGGATTGAAACTGACTAGCCGTTTGCAAAAAGAACTGAAAAATAACCCGTTAACGTCCCACCAATCAAAACAAAGACAACGAAAACACCACCCTTAAGCACACAGAAAATGAAAGCCCTTGTTACCGAAACAAAGGCCCCCCAACCCAAGAAAGCTGAAAAGAAAGGGTTGGATACTCAAACCATGGAAATCATTAAAACCGTGGGAAGTTTTAATCTAGAAAATGAAATCAATAAGATTAAAATCCATATTCCCCTTGTTGAATTGGCCAAAAACCTGATATACCAAAAACATATTGCTAAAATGATTAATTTTTCATAAAAACGAAAGTCGGGCCGATGCCATCAACCTAGAAGATGATAAGCCCAACATAGTTTTTGGCCCACATTTTGAAGGTGCTAGAGACACCATTTCCCCTTTCTACATCACTTTGATAGTGTTCGATCATCTGCTCCATAATTGCATGTTAGATTCTGGAGCCTCTCACAATGTAATGCCTAAGGCTATCATGGAAAGACTCAACCTAGAAATCACTAGGCCTTATGGAGATTTATATTCGTTTGACTCGAGGAAATTCAAGTGTTTAAGCATGATAAAGGACTTAGTCATAAATCTTTCACAGGTACCTACAAAGAGTGTTTTAATGGATGTGGTTGTCACAGATATACCTTCGAAGTATGACATGCTCTTGTCTCGATCATGGGGTGCTAAAATTGGAGGCTCTCTTCAACTTGATATGACATATGCAACGATTCCAGTTTTCGAAGGTCAGTTCACTCGTTTGTATTGGGAAACCAATTTAGCGTTTACTGCTAGTGATCCTCTCAGCCCAAATAATTACCCTGTATATATTGATGATCAAGATTTAGGTAATTGTATATTATCTATAGATGATGATGTTGATGCTTATGTAGAAGAAAATTGTACAGGAAATAAAAAATAAAAGGAACAAATAGAACAAGATGTATATAGCACTGGTGTGTGGAAAATGTTTTTTGACGGCACCTCATCTTATCTTGGAGCTGGGGCTGGAGTAATTTTTGTAGCACCTGATAACCAATTTATTATCCCTTTCTCTTATAGGTTACAGTGGAACGTTGACCACACTAATAACGTTTGTGAATATGAAGCTCTAGTTTTAGGATTAGAGGCTGCTAGCAGGATAAAAATTAAAAACTTGGAAATTTTTGGTGATGCAGAGTTAATCGTGAAGCAAGTCAATCGCCAGTATTAGGCCAAACATCCTAGATTAAGGTCTTATTGAAATTGTGTTTGGGACCTAATCGAAATTTTTTTCTCTTCTGTTAATATTCACTTCATTCTGAGAGATGAAAATCAACAGGCAGATTCCTTAGCCAAAACCGCCTGGAATTTTGCACCTCCCATTACTTTTAAACTCAAATACCACATACAAATGAGACATAGGCCTTCCATTCCCAATAACATACAACATTGGCAAGTTTTTGAGGATGACAAAAAACTCAGATTTTTTTTGGAAACGATAGATGAGTTTGCCGAAACAAATGTTGACCAAGAAAAACAGAATGATCCTATTTGGATCATGCAGGAAAGAGAAGACCCCCAAGAGTTCCAAGATAAAATCACAAATCACCGTATGCTAGTTTTGAAAAATAATCAAATACCCAAAGGCTTGATTCCTCTAGAAAGAATCTTTAATCATGATGACATCCCTTTGAAGGCTACCTTACAGCCTCATCCCGAGGAGGTTGAAGATTGCAACATAGGTGCCAAAGAGAGTCCCGGGTTAGTTAAAGTATCCAGATATTTGTCTCCTGAAATCAAGAGTAAATATGTTGAATTGCTTAAAAATTACAAATATGTTTTTGCCTGGTCCTATGACGAGTTGAGAACTTATGACACGACTATAATGGAACATAAAATTCCATTAAAACCAGGTGTCAAACATTTTAGGCAAAAACTCAGATAGATTAACCCTATCCTTTTACCAATGATAGAAAAGGAGGTCAAAAAAATCCTGGATGCTAAAATTATAGTCCCACTGAGATATTCCGAGTGGGTAGCTAACTTAGTCCCAGTAAGAAAGAAAAACAGCGAGATCAGACTGTGCATTGATTTCAAAAACCTGAACTGGTCATCACTCAAAGACAATTACCCATTATCTGAGATGGATCATGTGTTAGAAAAAGTAGTTGGAGCTAATAAAATGTCTATGATTGATGGTTTTTTAGGATACAATCAGATCGCAGTGCACCAAGACGATAAAGAAAAAATTGCTTTCACTACCCCTTGGGGCACTTTTATGTATTATAAAATGACTTTTGGTTTGATGAATGCAGAAGCTACTTTTTAGTGAGCCATGGATATTTCTTTCATGGGTGAGAGAGATAAGTTCATTGTTATCTATCTTGACGACCTGACTGTTTTCTCCAAATCTGATGCAGAACATCTAATGCACCTTAAACAAACCTTTGAAAAATGTCGAAAGTTTGGTTTGTCACTCAATCCCAAGAAATCCCATTTTGCAATGCAAGAAAGTAAACTCTTGGGCCATATCATGTCTAAGGATGGGATCAAAATTGATCCCAAAAGGGTTGAAGCAATAGATACAATAAATTTTCCTAGAAATGTAAAAGAAATTCAGTGTTTTTTAGGAAAAATATATTTCTTGAGGAGATTCATCCCTAACTTTGCCGAAATTGTGAAATTGATAACAGATATGCTCAAAAAATACAGTGAAGTGAATTGGACGAGCGAAGCCAAGGCCTCCTTTCAACACATCAAGAAAGTAATAAGTGAAGCACCAGTCCTGGACAGTTCAGATTACACAAAAGACTTCTTAATTTTTTCTTTTGCTTCAGAGCATACTATAGCAGCTATATTGTTACAAAAAAATGAGGAAATTTTTGAGTGGCCTATTGTGTTTTTTAGCAAAAGTCTCAGGGATGCCAAGTTGAGATATGACATTTTGGAGAAACAGGCCTATGCGATGGTGAAATCCCTCAAAGCTTTCAGAAATTACATGTTGCACTCGAAAGTCATTGCTTACGTGCCCTCTAGCTTTGTTAAAGATATCCTAGTGCAACCAGACAATGATGGTAGAAGAGGAAGGTGGTTAGCTAATATCCAGGAGTTTGACCTAGAATTCAAACCAACTAAAATTATTAAAGGTCAAGTTTTGGCCAAATTGCTTGCCGAATCGAACTGAAAAGCACTAGGGATAAATCAGTTGTAATAGACCGAGGGATTTCTGGAAATAGACGAGCTTGATGCCACTAAACCTATAACCGAAATTTAAGACAAGTTTTCTAGTTCGACCTGGTATTGCGACGTCATCCATTACCTACTTATGCTCAAATTTCCTACTAAGTTAACCCCATCTAAGGCTAGGATGTTGAAGTTACATGCTGTAAAATACTGTATCATAGATGCAAAATTGTATTGGAGAGACCCTTTGGGTTTCCTACTGAAGTGTTTAGTTGAAAATGAAACAGAAGGCGTTATAGATGAATTCCATGTTGGAGTATGTGGAGGACATCATGCGTGGCGAGCAACAGCTTATAAGATCTTAAGAGTTGGATACTACTGGCCCAAATTTTTTATAGAAGTGAACACTAGAGTTTGAAATTGTGTCCCTTGTCAGTTGTTCAGAGGAAAACAGAAGATCCCATATTTTCCCCTTATGCCAGTTAAGACAGAAGCCCCATTTCAGCAATGGGGACTTGATTTTTTTGGAGAAGTTCATCCACACTCTAGCACGCAACACAAATGGATCCTAATGGCTATTGATTACTTCACTAAATGCATGGAAGCTATCCCCACAATAAATGCAACCGATTCGGTAGTAATTAGTTTCTTGGAAGATAATATTTTGTCCAGATTCGGGTTTCCTCGAAAGATAATCACTAATAATGCACAATCTTTTAAATCATTGGCCATGATAAATTTTTGCCAAAAATATAACATCATACTAGGACACTCAACCGCTTACTATCCACAAGGTAATGGTTTGGCTTAATCATCTAATGAAAGCTTGATTACCGTGATAAAAAAGGTTTTAACAGAAAACAAGAAAGTGTGGCATATACATCTAAAATATGCATTATGGGCCAACAAAATAAGTACAAAAAGGTCAATTGGAACTTCCCCTTTCCAGATGGTATATGGCACCGATGTCATTTTACCAATAAACTTAGTTTTGTTGGTGATGAAGCTCTGGAAGGATTCTAATGAAGAACCCAATGACGTTACCAGAAGAATAAACTAGCTAGTCGAAGTTCAGCAAAACAGGACCGAAGTAAATGAAAGGTTACAAAGATATCAGGATAAAATGAAGGCATTGTTTGACTAGAAAGCTAAAGATAGAGAATTCCTCCTTGGTGACTTGGTCTTGAAATGGGAAGCCTGGAAAGAGGATGCTGGAAAAAATGGCAAATTTGATCTAATATGGTCCGGCCCATATAGGATTTCAGCCTCGGAAGGAAAAAATGCCTGGTTATTAGTAAACCTAGATGGAGTCATCCTCAATGCCCCTGTGAATGGGCGGCATCTTAAACACTTCATCCAATAATGTTTTTGTAAAAATTCTCATTGTACATATCAGTTTGTTTCATGCTTTTTGTATAGTNAAAAAAAAAAAGAGAAGGGGATTTCCTTTCATGACATTTCCTAACAGTTATAATCTATGTTATTTGCAGGGAGAATTTCTCATGAGACAGCAAACTCGAAGTACAGATAGGTGACTTGTATAGATATTATTATTAAGTTTCTCATAAAAGACAAAGGTAATCAATGAGTAAACCCTGGACTAGTAATATAAGAGATAATAAACGTATGAAGTCCCATTTCAAAATTCAAGTTGAAATTCCCTAAGAAATACGAATGATTTCATTTAAAAAAAAGGGGGGGTGGGTAAAAAAAACTAATTAAGAAAGTCTCTAAGAACAATCACGTGTACAACTTTGTTATAATTAACCCCTTTACCCCCCTTGACCACAGTAAATCCTTTTCCCACTTTATCATGAAGGTCCGATCTTAAAGTTTCCTGACAACAGAGGGGCTCGCTCTGTTCTCGAAAAATCTTGAACAAAAATCTCAAGAAAGAGAGTGGGTTGTGTTATTAATTTATTTTACTTTAGCTAGATAAAAAACATGTCTAGGTTCATCCTGACCTTACTAGTTATTCTAACAGGAAAAACTGGTTAGTTTTTCTCAAGGAAGTTCCCTGGACCAAAGGTCAAAATTTTCCCTTAAGGAGTTCTTCGAAGCCCATGATTGTTGAAGGTGGAGGAGAAGATTGACCCAGAGCTATTTAAATGAGTTGACAGGCTTTGATTATTTTTTCAGATAGATATATTCTCGAGTATATTGTATACGCATTGATTTCCCCCACTTCATAAATATAAAAGAATAAATACAGACAGATGGTGAAAGGAAATTCAATATTGATTTCCCCCATCTAGTCTAAAGAGATGAAGAAAGGAAATTCACTTTATTGATTGCCCTCATCTCAGCATTTACATGATTGAAAATAATGAAGTGGTGAAAGTAAATTCAATATGGGAAGTCAGATAACTTCACTGGGGTACTAAATAGGCTCGTTGGCAGTGAAGCAATATCCTCGTATCTGATAAAAGCTGTCATACATGAATTACAAGAAGTTCTAGTGATTTCTTTTCCTTTCAGCTGAATTTTATCATAGGTTTCGGAGATATCCTTGTTGGACACAACACAAATACTTACCTTTATATAAAAAAAATCACATGAAACCTAATAGGATGATTAGTTTGGTCTTGATTATCTTACGCAGTTTTGAGCTCAGTTTCAGGAGAAGAAGCTTATTGAAAATCCTGCTCGAGATAGTCAGATTTTTGGTCTTGAAGAGATTTTCATTTTAATGTCGAGATCCTACTTTGGTGTTTCATGAAGCTAAAACTAATGACTCCATTGCCCAATGAAGGCAGTCGGTCTACATGTTCTTCCCGTCCTACAAGGAGACGAGATCCCTAAATGGAGCCTAATGTTGACACGAAGTTTATTTTTCCCTCTCCTTGAAAACTAGTGCTTCTTTTTTCCTAAGTCATGGAGCCTCCCTTAATCAAAAGAGAAGTCTAAGCTTTCCGTTCCTTTTCAGGTTTTTGAGATTCAACTTTTTCCAAAGTATAAGTTTCAGATATCCATTTTCCCGGTGCTGAAATCCCGAAAAGTTTTAACATATTAAAAAAGGGTTAAAGGGGGAGAATTAAAGGTTTTTTTGTTACTTTACACAAAGCGCTTTTTAAATCCATAATTAATTAGGTTTCTAAACATAGTTATCTTCCCCTTAATATTTCGCAATTCGGGTTTTTCTCTATGTTAAAGCGCTTCAGAACTCTCAACCCTCAGACTCCCGATCCTCGTTTTACCGAAAAGTTAAAAGGTTAATTAATAATTAACCTAGATTTATTTAAGTCCTAATATGTGTCTTAGTGCCTCACTAATCTCTTCGTAATTTTGTGGTTCGTGGATTGCTTGTGACTTATCCCTTGACAACAGGATCCCCGAAGTCCTGAAACGTGAAATCACGTTTTTTCTCTAAACAGGTTTTAAGTTTCAGGTTAAATCATTTTTAAAAGAGGGTTAATGACAATTAATCCACCTTTCGCATTTCATAATTTGAGGAGGGCGGTGTTTTTCAAAACTTCACTTTCGAAATCGCCGATATACGATAGTATTAATAACGGATAAGTGAAGATATTTTTCGACATGAAAGTGTATCTCCAGGTATATCTTTCCATTAAAAGAGAATTAATTTTTCATCGTCTGCGTTTGTACACTCATTTTAATGAGAAATCAAAGATTAATAACTCTTATTTTTTGAACTTCATAAGTTATCCCTTACATATGAAACTATTCATGCTTTCCTGATTTTAAACACATTTCTCTGTGAACAGATCTCTGATATAGCACTGATATCATGGCACCTAAGAAGGCAACCAGGAAAAGTGAAGAGGTTGCAGAAGGCTTGAGTTCAGACAGAGACGTCATATCTGATACAACACCACATGCCATCGATTCCATAAAATCTTGGAGACAGATCTTCGAGACTCTGGATTACGAAATAAAAAATTTCCCTCATGACGTCGACAATAAGCTTCGAGATATAGCAGAGTCTGAGCTCCACAAGATAGCTACACAGCCACGACTTATGGCTTATAATGACATGATTAGTTGGGCCTTAGAGCGAACTGATGTAAAGACAAGGAGCATTCTGGACAACCAAGGGGTCGTCATTGGTTCTTTCCAACTAGAACATGTACAAGTAATGTATAAATTATCTCCCAGTCCCAAGTATGTTAATAATCAAGATTTTGTGAGTAATTTTCAAAGGAAAGAATGTTTCAAGGCAGACCAAACCTATCCTGACATCATCAAAAAATGGTGGAGAAACGAGGGAAAGTTCAGGGCTGACACCCATGGTGTTTACGCCACAGCCTCGTTGAACGAGTATATGATTTATGTAGCGATGATGTTATGTAGAATTTTCGATAAGAAAAGTCCCACCCATTTCCCTGTAGAATGGGTACCTCTTTTACACGAGGCAACAGAGGGTTACAGTTTTAATTGGGATAAGATTATATCCATTAACATGGAAAAGGAGGTAATTGACTATCATACTGCTAGAGAAAAAGGCCGACCAGTAGCTTTTTACATGTTGGCATACCTCATGGATGCTATATGCTTCTCAACTCCTTTTCCTATGATGAATTGGAGTTGGAATCCAACTTGCTCGTACCCAACTCATGAATATCATTCCAATATTTGGGAAGAAAACGCCAAGGACTCGTTCTATGAAATTTGTCATTTCGTGGTACTACCACTACACCAAATTTTGTACGACTGTTTGCCTCCCCACATTTTAGAATTGGTCACAGGAAATCTCAGAACAATTGCTAACTGTTTCATAGAAGATAATTTTTCATACATTAGAGTTTTCAGGTGGTCTATTCCTCCACACGCCCTCCCGAAATTCCTCCCTAATAGACTGGTATGCAGGGAGGTGGCTCATCAAATTGTTATAGGTGGAAGAGGGATAGAATTGAAAATGGATCAAAAGAAATTTTGGATATCTTTTCCTATTTAGATTGGAAAATTTTCATTTCTCAACTTAGGTCATGCCAAAGTTGAAGCAGCGGTGCTGGAAGAAGTTAAATTGATAAACCTCAAGCATAGGAAGCATGATCCTTACTAGTTAGTCGAAAAACACATGTCCCATTGTAATACGAAGGCTTATGAGCATGAGGAGTCCCCTTGTGACGACCTGTTCAAGGGAACTAAGACCTATGATGAAGTATTACAAAGAGTATAGGCACTACTGTCTGACTTGCAAATTAGTTTCCAGACATTCCAGAGGCACAGACGAAGCGGTCTCCCCAAAGTGTTGCAAGGAGAAGCAATCACCCTTCCTTAGGAACAAGAAGATGCTCCTTTGGGTTTCGGGAAAGAAACACAAGATAAAGCCAATCCTGAAGAATTTACTCAGGGTGCAGAAGACTCTTCACGTACTAAAGAGACCTTACAGAAAGAAGGTCCAGAGACAACCTTATAGATAGAAGATCCAGAGACAGAAGCAGAGAGGAGGCCCAGGACACCTCCTGAAATCGGTAAGTCTGCTCCTCCTTCATCACCTATTGTCGATGTCATTATACCAGATATCATGGGAGGAATAAGGTCTATAGAGTTAGGAATCCCCATAACTTCCTTAACCCCTCTACAGTCCACCTTTGGATTCGTATAGATGGGAGCTATATATGTAAGTGACCTCACCCCAATTTCCAGGGATGAAATCCCCCCTTCAGATTATTTTTTTAGCAGGATAAGGAAAGCTATTGTAAAGAAAGAAATGCATATGAGAGAAGGGAGTATGGTGAAGAATCATAGGGTCTTAATTGATGGTCAAAAACTGGAAGAGGAGAATTTTTCTACAAATATAGCAGGCTCTATGGGATCCATGGCCACGACAAACCTTTTTACTATGGAGAACATGAAGACAAGGATAAATAAAAAGTAATCACATGATAGCTCAATAGCAGGATCAGTTAAAAAATGTTGAGAAGAATATCAGAGAAGAAGTAAATAAAAGTCTGGAGCAGGCCAGAGCTATTGAAAAAAATGAAATTCAATCACTTAAAGCTAGCCTTGATGAAATGAACCGGAAAATACAAGTGAGTCAGGTGAAATTTTCTCAACAAAGGGAGCTTGTAAATCAGTTGTAGGTTAAGTTAAGTCTGACAGAAGGCCAGGTCATGGATTTAAAATCTTTCCAAACCTTTTCATTAGAAATTCATACAAAGATAGAAGCTGAACAACAACAATTGATCTCCAAAATAGAGATCATCTAGCATTATTTTCAAGAGGTAAGCAGATTTATCGATAATATTGTTTCACTAGAAAAAGAAGCTAAAGAAGCGAGGAATACCCTTCAGAAAGTTGTCACATGTTCAGGGAATAGGGAGGTGCCAATAGATTTAAAACTTTTTGTCACAGAACAAATAAGAGGAGACTTTATGCTAAAGGCATGAGAAGTGAATATAGTTGAGAACAAGAGGTTGGGAAAACAAATCATAGATGATTGTGAAGGAATCTTTGATTCTTTGGATAAACAAGCATTGGGAATTGGAAAGAATGATTTCTCCGAAATACTAGAGAAACTAAATATTGTGAAACAATGGTCATACTACAAAGAGAGTTTACAGGAGGTTCAGGAAGAAATTTCACAATTGAGAGAAATTAATACGGACTAGATAGACAGATGGTTGGTACAGCCTAATTTGAAATTACAAATGATTAGGTTTGCTGATAAAAGTTTTGAAGATTAGTTTTTGAAGGTATAGAGAAAGTTTTACTTATTTGAAACTAAATATCTTCCGACACCACCCAGGATTTTTGTTCACTTTTTAGAGAAGTGTGTTGAATGTACAGCTTCAAAAGAGGGAGAGACTTCAACAAAAAAGTGAAGTCTCATTCAGAAACTTACACTTTTGAAATGCTAAACAGATGGAAAGTTAATCATGCAACAATTAATGTTGTTGTTTTGTAACTATTTTTCTTTCTTTTTCCTAAAATGTAGGTGATCACTAACTATCAAGTAGTGACGATCTTCTATAAATAAATAAAAAGAAGATCACACCAAGTATTTTTTTTTTCTTCTCTCTAAGAGAGGCATTGTGATGAAGACATCAAGAGAAACTCTGAATTAATAGAAAAACAGATTGAAGATTCTGGATTTTGTCAAGTCTGAGTTATGTTTTCCCTTGTCTTTTCATCTTTCTTTCATGTATTTATATTAATGAATGCCTGACCACAAATTAGTACAACCTCTACTGTGGAAATAAATTATTCTTGTTATCTAGGTCATTTACAGTTTTTCCTATGTATCGGTTATCAACGGATATAAGACTTACAAATGTTTGGATTACAATATCATATGTTTCAATAATATCTTTCTTTTTTCAAATCTCCTATTACAAAGTGAGATTCCTCTTAATTTGATGCCTCACCTTGTTAATAGTTATGTGTTTTTTCTTCATATCATACATGTCTCCCTTCTTGTAAGTTTTAACTCAGATACAAGAAATGACCTTTGATTTACTCATCTCATTATTTTGTGTTTCTAAACCGTTCTATTTACACTGTGGATTAGAGATAATTAAGCCTGAAAAGAAAGCACAGATCTATATCTCCCTTACCTTATATCCCTCATGACAGTACCAGTTACAAGGCAACCTAATGTTGAACCCAGCCTTTCAGATCAAACCAGTATTGCTCTAAATTTATTTAACACCATCTTGAAAACAACAAATAATCGGGCTGAGTTAGAACATTCTTGGGTTGCAATTGAGAGAGATATCAGTGTTCAGGAAAACTAGGAATTCCGACAGAGACAGTTGAGAAACCAACTTTAATCTTTCTCTTTTAATTGTTATCTTTTCTATCCTCTGTTCCCAATATCTTTTGGATGCCTTGGCAGTATACTTTAGAGCCTTAAAGTATAAACTCAGGAACAACATAGAGAACAATGGACAATGGTATGTCTAGGTACCTAGCGAATAGGCATGTCTACGGAATAATGGGAGAAACCCAAAAGAAGAGAAATAAGTATGATTCAATTGTGTCTTGCAGATTCGGTGTTGCTGAATGTCTCAGGTGAAGATTCAACCAAGAAACTTCGGGACAAGATGGGAAGCTTATACCAGTCAAAATCTATGGTAAATAAGTTTGTTCTTAGAAAGAAACTGGATATTCTAAGGATGAGCGATGGAAGTTCGGTGAATGAGCATTTAAATGCATTTAATATCATGTTAAGCCAGCTATCGTCTGTGGACATTAAGATCACCGATGAGGAGAAATGTATCGTCCTATTATGTTCTTTTCCAGACTTCTGGGATATCTTAGTCATGGATATTGGGAGTAATACAACCACACTAGTGCTAGAGGACATGTTTGCTTCTCTTTTATTGAAATAAATGAGAAAGAAGAACATGGAAGGATCAACCAAAAATGATTTGGTAGTGAGAGGTTGACTGGTAGATAGATATAAACAAAGATTCTCCAGTAGAAATTTCAATTTGAAGGGTAGCTCTAAATACCCAACTCATTCAACATGAAGGTACTGGAAATGCGGTAAAGTTGGGAATTATAAAATTGATTGTAAGTCAAAGGAAACAGAAGGTAGTGATGGATCTGATGAGAAGCATTCGACTGAGAGAAAGATGACCTCAGAGAAGGGAGGTGTTGTGTACTTGGCATCAACCAGTACACATTCAAATCAAGATGTTTGGTTGATCGACTCGGGCTAATCCTATCATATGACACCACATAAAGCATGGATCTGTGAATATGAAAGATATTATGGGGGTGATGTGTTCTTGGGGGACGACTTGACAACCATAATTGTTGGATGGTGAAGATTCCGATTGAAACTGTAGGATGGGAGGAAAAGAAACCTTCTAGGTGTGCTACACATTTTGCGTTTGGAAATAAACTTGATATATGTCAGTAAAATGAGTGATGCAGGTGGGCATACTATGTTTCAGAAGGATTCATGTAATATGGTTAGAGGTTCAATGGTATTAATGAAAGGATTTCAGATTAGTACCATGTACACGTTGTTATGGAATGTTGACTCAACTGGATGCAACAACATTGTTTTTCTTTAAATTGACTTGACTGCAACTTGAATCGAATTGATGTTGGCATAACTCGACTTGAATCGAGCCAAGTCGGTTCAAACCAACTCGAAAAGACATGATGAACTCGACCCGACCAAGTTATGGCACTAGAGGATGGGACACATTGGATAAAAATGACTTTGAGCAATGCAAAGAAAAGGTATGGTCAAAGGTATTTATGAATGTGGGTTAGAATTTGACTTTTGTGAACATTGCATATATGGAAAAAAAAAATCAGGTGTCGTTCCCATATGGAGTGACAATGGAAAATGGGATTCTAGAATTGGTGCATAATTATGTGTTTGGCCCGGTTACAATGCCTTCACTTGGTGGATCCCTGTATTATGTCTCCTTCATAGATGGTTTTTCTAGGAAGACATGGATATATTTCTTGAGGAAGAAATCAAAGTTTTTCAAGAGATTTAAGGAGTTTAAAACTCTTGTGGAAAACCAAATAGAGAACATGATTAAAGTGCCGAGGACTGACAATGGTGGTGAATTTCGTGGAAAACTAGTCGAAAGATATGGTCCACCCGACTTATGTTCCACATTATTGTTAACTACTATCGACGATTAGCCTGAGTCGGTTAGTGATGTAGTCAAATCGAAAGAGGTTAAACCATGGAAGGATGTCATGTTCAAAGAGATGGAATGTTTGTACAAGAATGATACATGGGATCTAGTCAAGTTACCTAATGGAAGAAATATCGTCAGTAGAAAGTGGGTGTTCAAGAAGAAGATAAATGTCACAGAACAAGTCGATAAATTCAAATCTCGACTGGTACTGAAAGGATATTCCCAAGTCAAGGGAGTCATATTCAATGATATTTTTTCCCCTATTGCGAAACTAACTTCCATTAGAGTACTAATGTATTTGGATGAAACATTTGATCTGGAGATAGAATAGATGGATGTGAAAACAATGTTCCTACATGGGGACCTGGAAGAATAAATCTACATGAAATAACATTAAGGATTTGTAGTAAAGGGAAAGAAAGAGTTGGTGTGCAAACTCAAAATATCCCTTTATGGTATATAGAAATCACCAAGGATGTGATACCAGAAGTTTGACACATACATCCTTAGTGTGGGATTTGTGACAAGAAAAGATGATCACTGTATATATTCTGAGGAAGAAGGTGGGCATTTCATATATGTAGCTTTGTATGTCGATTACATGTTGTTGATTGGAAACAACATGGACACGATAAAGGAGTTTAAGAAGCAGTTATCCTCCAAGTTCGACATGAAGGATCTCGGTGCAACTAAATTCATTATGGGAATGGATATTAAGAGAGATCGAGTTGATAGAGATCTATGGTTTAATCAGATGAAGTATATTGAAACAGTTCTGAAATGATTCAACATGCAGGATTGCAAACTGATGAAGGTTCCAATTCTAGTGGGAGCAAGGATTACAGTTGAATAGTGTCCAAAGACATAGGAAGAAATAAAGGACATGGCACATGTTCCCAATGCAAGTGTTTTGGTAGTCTAATGTATGTGATGGTTTTCATTCGACCAGACATTTCCCATGCAGTGAGAGTATTGAGAAGCTACATGTCAACACCTGGAAAGGAGCACGAGAAAAATGTCAAGAGAGTATTCAAGTATTTGTGTGGCACAAAGGACTATGTTATATGCTACCAAGGAAGACCTAGAGGTGACAGGGGTATATTATATGTACATGGTTTTTTCGACGCCGACTGGGATGGAGATCTGGATTGATGAAGGTCTACCAATGGATATGTCTTCAAGATGTTCATTGGAGCAATAATTTGGATGAGTAAGTGACAGAGCCTTGTTGAAATAGAATTTAAATACATGGTGCCCACTCATGGAAGAAAAGAATAAGTATGGCTTCAAAGTTTTTGTTTACGAATCATATTTGAGCAGATATCTATGAAGGTAAGTTGCAATAACAAAAGCGCAATATTTTTGGCAAATAGCCCTACTTATCATTCAAAGACTATGCACATTGATGTACAATACCATTTCGTAAGAGATATGGTGCAAAGTAACAAGGTGCTACTGGATAAAGTAGACATGTTGGAAAACATAGCAGACTCATTGCCCAAGTCTATGAGTGTTGTGAAGTTCTCTTGGTGTAGAGAAGAAATGGGAATTCTTGCCCTCAGTCGATGAACAAAAGTTCAGTAATCTCTTTTTTCAACAAAGAAGACAGCAAGTGGGAGAATGTTGGGTTGTTATATTCTTTATAGTGAAAGTATAGTCGAGGTAAATCAACTGATGGTTGAAGATCAAAGTGGATCGATAACAGGTCAAAGTCAAGGTAGATCGACAGCAAGTCGAAGGTCAAGGAAGTCAACTAGGTAAAGTTGAAGTCAAATATATTGAAGTAAATTCAATTGACAAGAGGTTGAAGTGTGAGCGTGAAACAACCGACTAGATATCGAATGAAGTTTGGCTGATACTCAACTAGTAACCTGACTTGGAAGTCGACTGTAACATAATCCCTGGATTTGCAGGATTTATAGCCAATGATATGCATGGATCTATAACAATTTTTGGGCACCGATATTTATGTTTTTTTATGTTGTAAATCCTATAAAGAGGCATGTTGTAAGTCTGAAAAGGAAAAAAATGATGTAATGCACTTATGCAAGTGAATGCATGTGTAATTGTAGGTTGTTGGTCATGTATATGTAAGCCGAATTGGATGCAGGGTTGTTCTTTCATGTGAAAGATGGTATTATGTCGATTGTTTCTTAGATGTTGACCAAGGTTAGACATGTAAACTTTTATTCTAATTGAATAAGACAACAAGAGAGCATAATTCTCAAAGGAATGTTGGTTTTCCCAGTTAAGGGTTTCTAGGGTAAAATCTCAGTGTATTGTGTGATTTCTTATTTCATTTACATTCTTGATTAAATTCTTCTTCTCTTATTCTCGGATTAGTGTGGAAGTGCCATGCATTTCCTGACATGTCTATGGTTTACTCTTTACAAAATTTTAGGAATTATTTACTTGGAAGTCATTTTAAGTTTTTTACTAACCATTCTGATTTGAAGTATTTGGTGAACAAATCCATGTTAGAAGGTCACATTTATAGGTTGTTTCTATTGTTTTAAAAGTTCTCTTTTGAGGTAATTGTTAATCCTCAAAAATTAAATGTTGGTACAGATCAATTTTATCACCTAGAATCTAGAGAAAGTGGTGGACGTTTAGATAACCAACTCCTAGATTGAGATATGTTCTATATTGAGGCCATTCCTGATTATTTTTTGGACATTACCCTATTTTTTACTATTGGTACTACATCGATAGGATATTCCGCAACACAAAAGAGGAACCTAGTCATTTGGGCAACAAATTATCAAATAATTGCGGGCTAACTCTACAAATTGGTATTGGATAATATCTTGCAGCGCTGTGTGCTTGACCATGAAAAACCCGATATTATATGGGAATGTCACAGTGGAGTTGCAGAAAGGAAACTTCTAGAAATATCTTATAGACATGACTATGGTGGCCTACAATATTTAAAGATGATAAGGAATATGAACGAGACTGCGATGTATGTCAGAGAGTGGGAAAACCATCTCTTCACAATGATTTTCCTCTAAACCTTGTTTGCACACTACAAGATTTTGAAAAATGTGTTGTTGATTTTGTTGGTCCAGTAAATCCCATAGCTAATTATTCCAAGTCCAGATACATAATTATGGCAATTGACTACTGGACTTGCTAGGATGAAGTAGAGGTTGTTTGGGATTGTACTATGGCCACTGAAACAAAGTTTCTTTTTTATAGTGTTATTACTAGGTTTGGTTGTCTTCATAGTTTGACTAGTGACCAAGGAGCCCACTTTCTTAGTGAAACTATAGCGACCCTTACCAAATATTTTTTTATTCAACATCATAAGATCATTCCTTCTCATCCGCAATATAACATAATAGTGGAAGAATTTAATAAAATCTTGGAGAGGGGGACGACTAAGGCTTGTTGTGCAAATTGGGATGATTGGGATCAACAAGTTTCAACTATGTTATGTGTTAAGAACCAAATATCAATATAGCATAGAAAAACCTCAGAAAAAGTGCTCAATGCCTTGAAAAAGAGATAATTTTAGATAATAAGCCTCTTTGAGGGGGAAACCTCCTTTTACCCCACTTAAATGTTCAAGTACAAGATGATTCAAAATGAAAATGTCTCCTTGGTATATATAGGAGACTAGGAGGTATAATTACAACTAATGGCCTNNNNAATAAAATAACATTACTAATATAATATGCCCCAATTAAGGGATAATGAGACAATATTAGGGCTTAACATGCCCCTCCCCTTGAGACAAGTGTTGTCTGCAACGCTTGAGTAACTTTGGATGCTTCTGTATAAAAGACTCATCTTCCCAAGTGGAATCTTCAACTGGTAGTTTCCTCCATTTAATGAGATACTCTGAAATGGATCTATTCCTCAGCTGGTGAATTCTTGTGTTAGTGATGGCTTTAGGCTCCAATATGATTTTTCCTTCCTCATCAAGTTCTGGCAATATAGTTTGAACTAGTATCTTGTTGCCAATAACCTTCTTTAAGCATGAAACATGGAAAACTGGGTGTACTTGTGAAGATGCAAACAACTCCAATTTGTATGCCATAGTACCAATCTTTTGCAACACCTTATAAGGGCCATAGTACTTTGGTAATAATTTATTATCCTTCTTGGCTTGCTTGAGGGACATCTGTTTGTATGGTTGTAGTCTTAAAAACACCCAATCCCCTACTTCGAAACTTCT
>JASDQU010712681.1:1786-24145 GCA_032191745.1 Picea mariana
TAGCCTTGAAGATAGAAATATAGTAAAGGCTACAAAGCTTGTTGGAAGAAAAGGAGAAAGGATATAATGAGATGAGGTGTGACTCATGGAGTGGATGAGTCATCTCTATGTGAAAGTATAGGAATGCAGGAAGAAGGAATTGTTAGATATGATCTAGCAAATTTTGTCTAAAGTAATCAGAACAAGAAATTTGTCTCTATTATTAGAGTGTGCAGTGAAAGAAGGGTGCAGGTGAAAATGGAGGAGTGTAGCATTCCATTTGAAGCAGAGTGGTATTGAACCTCCAAACAGTGCTTCACAATGAATCACTCAATGAAGTGAACAAAGGTATTTAAAATTGAGAAAGGCCATGGATAGAAAAGATATTGGAAAAGATGACATAAAATAAACATTTCATAATGTTGAAATGTCAATCAATGAGAATGGTATTTCAAGACTAATTTGGTCAAGTAAATGGGGAGTGTGAAGGATCATATCATGTCACTGAGAGGGGGGGGGTGAATCAATGACACAATAATCTTATCAATTTTTCTTTTGTTAATGCAAACAAAATTTTAACACAATATTTTATCATGGAACCCAATTGGGAAAACCACAAACACTTTACTATTAACTACAAAATTTTCTTTTACACGTTACATAGAAGGAAGATGTTCTTCCTCTTAGATCAGCACCAACTAATCAGGATGCACCCACACCCTTTTTCACCAGCACCAACTGGTAGGAGGCTTCGACCCCCTTGTTTAGTCAGCTACAACTGACAAGGAAGCACCTACTCCCTTGCAGGCTCCAACCTACCCTTGCACCACCTAACCACCCTTATTTTCTGAATCTGGAAAACTTTTGTATCATGTCTTCACTACATCTTTCTCTGCTTCTGTGATTTAATATGTTTTCTGATTCAGACTGTAGAGACACTTTCTTCTCACCAMTCTATCTTGTTTATATAATCTTCAAACTGGTGTGATATATAACGCATTGTGTCCTTTCATTTGGACCATCGCACCTCTTCATTTAACTTAACCATAATCTATGTTAATACAKCAAAAATCAAGTTCTATTGAGGTGCTTCCTTCAAACCATTACATATGACCGACAACGCAAAACCACGGGTTTTATCGATTYAAGCKATGTATAATCTKTTACMTTTATTTTTATTATTCCATATGACCACAGGTGGTGACCAGACGCTAGGCCAAGTGAATGCTTGATCACTTATCAAATCAACGGTCATTTTTTAATCTCTCGATGAGATGGACGATTCTCATTTAGTTCRAAAATTCGAGACTTYGTCCTTCACGACTTACAACCTCTTTACAAATATCTTKAATAACAGAGCATGTCCATAATCTTCAATGGTTGATAATGCTCCCAAAGTGTTCTTCATATCAGAAGACTCATGTCCACTTCGGGACTTCGGGCTTCGAGACTTCGAGGKTTCRGATAATCACAACTCCATTTTCCTCTGGAGTGATCACTTGCTGAATTAGTCATAAGCGGTGGAGACTGCTTGTTGTCGGTTAACACTTCCACTTACACTATCCTTCCACTGTACTTGATCAACAGTCGATAATTATCCTGAAGTGTTCTTTAGATCGAATGACTCATGTCCACTTCAGGACTTCGGGACTTAGGTCATTTGCTAGTGGTGAAACTCCCTAAGTAAAACTCTCGGAGTGACGTAACTTGTTGTCATCACTTGATGATGTGGCATGGGTTGAGTGGCTGCCATGTGTCACTTAGATTTGTGACTTACACGTACCTAAAATATCGATTTCATTTTGACACTTGTCATTATCTGACTGTGCCACGTGTCCTTGTTGACGTAGATCTCTCGATGTGGCACATATTCTTCTCATTGATCTAACGGTCAGGATACTTCCTGAAGTGTTCTTCTGATCAGACGACTCATATCTACTTTGGGACTTCAGCCTTTGGGACTTCGAGTAATTCGATTTCTCCACTTCCCAATTCTCCCAAAGTGAGATTCCCCGAAGTGTAACCTCCTCACAAATTTTAACCCAAAATGAATGTTGTTCATTGATCGTGATCTTAGATCAACGGCTCGATCTGTCTGCGATGTTGCTTTGCCTTAGTTTAAATCCAACGGTTCTTGTTTTTTTATTATCATATCCTTCCATTCAACTTGATCCATCAGTTGAGAATGGTCTCGAAGTAGATCAGCGATCAGGGATGATTACAGGGTCCCAACTAGCACGACGTTTAAAACTATTGTCGAGCTCCACAATGGAAAAACTGCTCGTTGATAGTGGAACTGATGTCAATCGTAGATCTATTTGGCGAGTGACAATAAACGGTCTATAATAATTGCAGGATTTGAATTAATGCATTGTTTAATTCTCCTTTCTCTCTCCACAATCTATCCCTTCCATTGATCTGGCACTTGCGTATCCAACAGTCCTGATTTGATCTGATCGGTGACTAGTCCTCCAACGATCCTTCTCTTGTAATCTGACGGTCTAGACTCACTGCGGGATTGGGAATAACACGTTGTTTAATTCTCTTTTTTCTCTCCGCAATCCATCCCTGACGTTGATTTGGCGCTTGCGTATCCAACGGTCCTGACTTGATCTGATCATGTTTTTTCAATGCACATCATCTCTTCTGAGCTTTGATCTACATTCACTAACCCTCCTGAGATTTAATCTATGCATACTATCCTACTGTTTGACATCAATGACAACACATTAATGACACTATGTCCAACAGAGTGGTTAATTAGATTGTAGTGTTAATATTCGGGTGGAGTAGTGCATTTCACAGCACTATGAATATTGATAATTTCAGCCAAAAGATGTTAGGACATGATTCTCTGCATAAAGGAAGCAGTTGTGAGATGGAAGCACTAGCGGATATAGTGGTTGGAAATGTAGAAGGTCCAAGTGGAACTTGGCTAAAGAAGGTTAATATCAAGAACCAGTGGTGCACATATGAGTATAATGACAATGCACAGAGCAATGAGGATCTACAAGAATTCAAGGACAACCATCTACAATAACAAAGAAATAAATAAAGTTGAAATAAATATGCACTGGAGTGCACGATAGAATTGGTGCATGATGCATACAATAAACATATAATGCATGCACATGTAATAGGAATGAAATATTAAATACTTAATGCATATTTTTGTGCATTGGTGCATGTGGGCATGCTTGAAAATGCTTGTGGAATGATTATAGACTAAAGGTAGTTTGTAGTTATGTGTAAAATAATGCAAATATGATAATTGGGTATGACTAATGATGGATCGTGTATTCAAGAAAATTATTATAGAATGGTTTAAGATGTTGATAATGTTGTTGCATATGAAATATATCCATATGAAGACAAAGGAGGACGGTAAGAGTGTCGATGAACAGAATTGGTGAAGGGAGCCTGCAAGCTTCTACAAATACTAGTTTATCAAGTAGCATCAAGTAATTTGATAACATACATGCAAGTATGAATTTAGTCACTTATGTTGCATAAAATGATGAAGGGAATTGAGGTAATAATTCCCTCAATAAAACTCCAATAATCAAATTAGTGTTGCATAAAATGATGTAGGGAATTGAGGTAAGAATTCCCTCAATAAAACTCCAATAATTGAATCAGTGTGATAATGGATATTGCTTGACTTCTYGACTCTGACAAAAAAATCAGGGGTGTTCATGTTGTTAACAAAAAAAACAAAACGGARATTTCTTGATTCGTAACTTAATAACCTTGTAGAGTCTGATTMTGCTCATATGACCTTTGATTGAAGAATTGTTTGTTGTAGTATGAATAKAATAGTCAAGGCTTTCCCAAGACTTGTTACACAACCCTCTTTGATATTGTCTCGATAGGTTTCATAATGGGAAAATTCCAATAACTCAATTTGACGGGAAATCACAACTGCAAGTTTTGACACTTTTTGATTTTGGATTCAAAMGTTGATAGTTTCATTGGACTCACATTCATCAAAACCTATAATCGCATTGGGTTCACACTCATCTAAAACCTATAAGTTACCTTTCTCGAGAGTCCATATGTCCAAACGKTCGGTACCCAAAACTATGCCCAAAAGACTTTTTTCTAATAAAAGTGCAAGCCTTGTTCAAAAAGCCACTTTGCTCAAATTTAGTTATGTAAGTTTATCTAAGATGTATGTTGTATAGGATTTCAATATGATAATTGACATCGATAGAATTCATGAATTTCTAAAAGATTTTAATCTAAGAAAAGAGCCAATTGGCCTCTAGTGCATTCCAAACCCAACACTTGGTGAAAGTCTCTATTTTTTCATTCACTTAATTTCAATCCAACAAATGATGCAAAATAGCTTCAAAAATCCTAGACACGATTGCATATTACTTTAAGTGGGTAGGATCCAATCAAATCCAAAGAGTACAATAACATTCAAATTCAAAATGAATGCATGTAAAGCGAATTTATAAAGAAACGCAATCTAAAAATACAATGGACATAAACTATGTAGTTGCACAAAACAATAGAAGGATTGTTCAATCATTTAGTCTAAGAATCATAATCAAAAGATTATCATCATCAAGTTAAATTAAAATAATAAGGCTAAGGAGGAGTGAAGTTCACTTAACAAGTCTCCATCAAAATTTAAAAGTGGGGCTTCAAGTCAGTGGACTTTGGGGGGCCATCGAGGACTCAATAGGTCGTACTTAMTTTAAACCAATWTCACCGATTTTCAACATTAATCATCCAAGTGGTTCACAATGTCCCATTTCATATGTTTAATCAAATTGMAATGTTCATTTACATTCCCACATTATCCCACCATTCTAGAGTTATTTAGCATATTTGGTTTATGTTCATTTCTTGTAGATAACATTTATTTTTCATGTTAARATGACAATTTGACTGCTTGTGGATTTTTCTCATGAGYATACCAAAGACTTATCTTACCTAATTGTTAAAACTAAGAACAAAGAAACAAGGATGATTAAACAATAATGGAAATAAACAATCAATTYCATAGCATGCATGCCAACTTATAAAGCACCAAAAAAATAAAAATCAATAATTCAAACAACATTTTTGTGGGGAAGAGAATATGCCCTTTATTATCCAATGGAAATATAAATATATGACCTACAAAGAAGTTTGTATATTGTGGACACCATTATTATTTATGGGAGGGTCCTTTCAATCTTTAATGGGATCTCTCTATATGAAGATGAATATACAACAATTCCCCTTATGTGTTGGCAACATGGAAGAGAAAATGGGAAATAAGGAGGTGTTCAAACACAATGGAAAGCAAGTTGAAGCTATGACCTTCATGCCCTTTGGCTCGAATCCACCAACATAACCTTACTTTCGAGTGTTCTTAGAAACGCAAGGCAGTGACTTGTATTTATAGACCAAACATGAACAAGATGATGCATCATCTCAAGTGGGAATGCCCAAGCTTCGAGCATGGTCTCCCATGTGCTTGGATTGACATAAATGAGTGACAAATACTCAAATATTGATGAGGAAGGGCAATTGTTGATGGTTTTTCATGACACCCATCAACTAGGTGATTAGGGTGCATATTTGAACCTTTGTCTCTTTCAAATGGAGACTGAAATTTCAAATTTGGAAAGTGCCAAATACCCTTCACCTATTGATCATGAAGACCCAACAACTTTTAAGAATTAAGAATCAACTCTAATATTGTAGTTCTTCCTCACAAAAGGACAACAGAGATGGTTTCTCTTTTGAAAAAAAGAGAAGAAAAGAAAAAGTTACTAAAAAGAAGGAAATTGCATGTGTCCATATTCTCATTGAATATCCCTGTGTCTTAGATTCATCCATAATTTTACGGAATAAAAAGCAGAGGTCATATGCCCAAGATATTGCCAATTGTCTCCATCTTTTGAAATACCCCAACACTTAGTCATTTACCACATTTTACTATTTTCACACTAAATGACCTTGCACCACTCTATATTATTGCCCCATACTTAACCGATTTATGAGTTAAATCCCATGTGAATAAACCAATGCTCTCATTCCTCTGCATTTACCATCCCTCTGCAGCCTCCATTTTGTCCTCCGCATTCCTCAAATTATACCTTGTACTCTCTATACTTGGTCATTTTTCTTACTCTCCATACTTAGTCATTTTCCTTGCTCTCCTTACTCTCCATACTTAGTCATTTTTATTACTCTCCATACTTAGTCATTTTCCTTTCTCTCCTTACTCTCCATACTAGCTCTCCTTACTTTCCATACATAGTCCATTTCTACTTTTTATTTCCATCATTTTCCATTTTCCATCTCTCCACAATGGCTTTTCTTCCACACTCCTTCCTTCACTCTACGTACTTAGTCACTTTTTTGTGTTATGACTTGTATTGTGCAAAGATTCCCTCACATTTACCTTTTCTCCACACAACTACTTCACTCTACATACTTAGTCACTTTTTTGTTTAATGACTTATATTATGCATAGATTCCCTCCCATTTACCTTTTCTTCGCACAACTACTTCACTCTACATACTTTGTCACTTTTTTGTGTTATGACTTGTATTGTGTAGTGATTCCCTCCCATTTACATTTTCTTTGCACAACCTTACCTCTGCACAATTCATTCCTATGCACATGAACTATTTCTCCACAACACTTAGTTTATTTTCCAAGTTATTTTTACCAAGATTTACTAGGTGTTACACTCCTCTCCTATTTCTTCGCATTTACACTTAGTTTATTTTCTCATTTCTTTTTCTAAGTTTTATTCCCCWCACCCCTCCTCTGGAACATTTAGACACGTGACAGTGAAGTGTACATATCCATAGGTGACACTTGGATGATATTGGTTGGACACAKATGACTTGGTAATGACTTGTCATGATGACTGGACAGTGAGGTGACAACCAAAAWTTACATTGTGCAAAAGCCATGAAGGGTTCCATGGCTCTCTCTACTTCACACACAAATAATATGGGATGCCATTTTGATTATAAACATAATATGAGAACTATCTCACAATGCATGTGGGATAAATAWGGCAGATTTACAAATCAAGGGCCAAAATTCACGTGGAGAATATATCAATGGTTGTTGAGTGTCTATCTTTCGAAGGAAATAACGTTTGATCCCGATGTCCAAATTGAGAAAAAAAATTGCTCGTTGAAAATCTAGAGACATGAAAAACAACTTGGAAATGGTTTCCATGGATGGAATGATAGCTATCATGCCCAAAAAATTAAAATATAGTTGCAACTATTTATGTCTTGGCAGCAAATTGTTTTTGAAAATGGTTTTTAAAATAAATTTATGATTGTCTAAAGTGGGTCCTAGTTGGAGGCATGAGTATCTAAGTTCACATTTACAAAGGGGAAAATAAAACCCTAACCCTAACCCTAAAGAATCTTCAACATGTTGAATAGAATATTATAAAAGAAGAAAAGAAGMATATTCAAGAAGGGGTTAGCAGTCAAGAGTTTTTGCAATGGTGGATTCTTACTAGAAGCAAGTTTTTATTTTCCAAGATTTTGTGAAATAACATGCTTAAATTTACCCCTCATATTTCCTTTTACATGATTATTTCCATCAAKTTTTCCATGTATGTTTGGCAACAGGAAGATATGGGTTTGATCAACCCTTTCTCCAAATTCTTCTAGTCATTTTTCATGATATTCCAGGTCCAGAGGAGAAAATTCCCTGCTTGTAAAAACAAAATGTAGCTTATTTCAGTTTAACTAATTTTCCTTGAGATCTTGTTGAGATTTTTACATCCCTCTTGTGTCAGACATTGTTAAACTTGTTACATTTGGGATACTATTATTAAGTTCTCCCACAAAGAACCATTTGAGTTTCATTTTGTTTTTATGAATCTGTGTGGTGATGTATCAATGGATTCTTGAGCATATGATACTTTACAAACTCTTTTTATTTTTCTTTCATCTTGCAAAGTCGTAGTTGATTCTAGGTTCACATTATTTTACAAAGAAGAAAAAATATTTGTTGAAAGTGGACTCCAAACCCTGTAGATACAAATCTTTGCAAACATTTTTTTTTTCTTGAATGAGATGATGTGCTTGACAAGTACATTTGTATATAAGAGTTTGTGCATCTACATATAAGATTTTTATTGAAATATTCATTGGTGTTTGATATTGCATGCATCTAAGGTTGTAAGAAGAATCTTCCATATATCAAGAAATAGGAGTACTACCTCTATAAAAACAAGGAGAGTTTTTCTTGTTCCCCACAAGATTTTCTCTCAATGTTGGTTATTTTCCCTTGATAGGAAAAGATATCAACGACAACTTAGCCAATCTTGCGTTCAACTACCAACCATTTTGGGCATCCTTTGGCATTCATGGGTTGTATAATTTCTTGAGTCACATATTTGTAGGTATCACATTGATCCATAAACAAGAGACTTATAGCCCACTTACATCACCAACGCGGATCCTCTACAGAATTTAAGTTCTAGTCTCTGAATTAGTCTTGTACAAAGAGTTATGACTTCAGAAGGATGAAAATTTTGTTCTTTGTGCAACCTCTACTCTGAATCGATTATCTTGCTTCTTTATCCTTGTAACCTACACACAAGACATATATGAAAATGCAATAGAAATTCTTGGTCCTCAATGAGCCAAATAATCTCGGGTCTCTACTATGAATAGATTTTTTTCCAGTGGCATGTAAATCTACTCATAAATCAGTTATCAGGCCCATGTTCTCTATTGCAATTTTCCTCCAAGGTAGCTGTATGGCACTCAATTTACAATACCAATGGGTTCCCACTTCCAAGCCCCTATATGTAGTTGTTATTCAAACTAACCATAAGTTCCATGATGGTGCACTCTATGTTTGATAGAAATGCATCTCAGAAGTCTGTAAGACGTTAATTAGATGGTGCTTCAGCTTGGGAATCATAGTAGAAAATGCCCCACAAAAATGTGTCTCGTCCCAATCAAAAGGAATTCGACCATGATGAGTGTAGGATGACCAAAGAATGAATTAAGTTGACTAAATGAAATAAAGGTTAACCAACTTTGAGTGGAGTTGATCAACCAAAAAACAAGTTGAGCATGGAATGAACAAGTCGACTAGGAAATGGGCAAGTTGACCTTCTGCATGCCCAGTCGACCAAGGAAGATAAATTGACCAACATATGAGCAAAATCGACTAGTAAAGGAATTAAGTCGGTCAGGTAAATCGAAGTCAAACAAGACTATAATGTAAGTCAATGAGACTAGAGTGGATCGACCAGCAAAAAAGTAAGTTGACTAGGGGAGATCCAATCAACCTAGCAAAGGAGTAAAATTGGCCACTAACGAATTTAGTTGTCTAGGCAAAGAGAGATTATTCTGCACGGTCCATATGACCATTGTATGGCCACATGCGGTCTATGGGAAAACAATAGATACCATAACAATAAGAATTCAACCTAATGGTATTCAAATTGGCAAGAGATGAAGTCAATCGTACAGGGAGATGTGTAGTCTACCAAGGAGGGAATAAAACTCTTAAGGGAGTATAAATTCATCCAGGCGGATGGGAAACAACCCAGGCAAATGGATAACATATAGACAACAAAAATTCAACTTAGAAATTAATTTAAATGCTTGGGGGATGTGAACTTTCCCAGGCACGAAGTAAAATGTCCAAGGTAAATGGGAAAATGTTTGAATTATTAGAAAACATCCCAGTTGTATATAGAGTCACCCAGGCAATGAATATCCACTCAAAGAGAACGATGGTAGTCTATAAGAAAGATAGAATTCACTAACAACCATAAAAACAAATTTAGCAACTTCCTACATATTTGCAACATACAATTTTTAATAGCCATCGATCTTAGACTTCAACGAGAGATGGATGATGGGCGTTTTAGAGTTGTTTTAGTTCCCCATTTCCATTAGAATTCAATTACTAGCAGCAATTTAAAACACATGGGAATCCATATCTTATCTCATAAATGAAGCAAACAAAAAACTTATAGCTCAGCATAATGAAATCAAACACAAGAAATCACCATGAACTCATAAGTTTTACACTAGAACCCAAATGGGAAAACCAACTTTAAATGGAGCTCGGTCTTTCATTTCAGCAATCTATGGTACAATGCATTCATAGATTTCTCTCATATTCCTTCCTTGTCTCCAAAAGACTAAGTGAAATTGATGAGAGAAATGGGGAGAGATGGGGTAATGGGAAGGCCGACAGGCTGATCTTCAGTTCCCATTTCTCACTCTTTTCTCTCCTATATTTTTTCTCTTTTTATTTAATTCTCATTTTTTTCTCACATTCCATTTTGTCTCATTAGAATTTTACATTTGCATTGGTTTACATTGTTTTCTAACCTTCATGAATTTCCTAGTTAATTGTGCAGGTATTGAGTCTTACACCCATTCGTCAATTCGGATCCATTTAGGATCACACATTGTTTTTGAAGGATAACCCGCACCATCACGTGAATGTAAGAAGATGGCCAATGTGACCCTTTATGTGATTAACTGTAAATGTTTCTAGGATGTGCGATGAGTGATTGACCTATAAATCATCATTTAAAATGTATTTCTCAAAGTTCATGTCAGTTTCTGAAGTTTCTAACAAAAATAATTTAAATGTCACATGTGAGAAAAACTGAGGTGATAATGTATGCCCCCTGGTGTGTGAGGTTACAATCATATTGTATAGTCAAAATATATCATATATTACTTGCTCATGTAGGGGGGGAATACATACATACATACATACATGCATACATGCATACATACATACATACATATATATATATATATATATATCAAGAGAAAGAGCCAACATTTGAAGGAAGAAGCCTTGCCAAAGAATAAGTGATGCCACCTGCAATACAAACAATGGTGGGGTGATATATAACTACAAATTCTTTACAAATGAGGTAGGTTGATCCGTAAATGAGGGACTTATATCCTATTGGCTTAACCAACACGGACAATTTGTGGAAACAATACATGGTCTCTTCAATCTTTATTCAGGTTTGTTTATCAGACTTATCTATCTTTGGTGAAACCTGCAACAACAATCAACCTCCAAATTTGTTTTTGAAGAACTCTATATAGGATTCAATCCATTTTCTTATTTCCCTCAATGGTTTCCCAATCACCAAGACTACTTACAAATTAATTCTCAAAGACAATATTACCCAGCAATAATTAAGAGCAGAAATGCCTCGGTAGCATACATATCTACTCCTAGAGTTAAGTAGAGATCTCTATATTAAGGATGGCATGTTCTTGGGTGTAACCTACGTGCAAGCAACTTACTAAAAAAACCAATAATAATAATAAAGTCTTACAATTCAAGATCCTCAATATGATTTTGACTATGTCCAGTTCTTCTTGTTCTAAATTGGGTATCTAGAAGATATTGAGGCAGGAATACATGAATTGGCTCTTTATTTCTTGCAAGGCTCTATGTTTTGGTAGCTTGATGGGTTAGCTCAAGTGGTTGAGTGCTATGAATTACAATCAGAAGGTCATGGGGTCAAGTCCCTAGGATAGTTTCCTCTATGGATATTGGGCCTCACTCAATGTCCCTATCAGGTTAGGTTTCCAAAAATGCAACCAGTTGATTTATCTCCCATACCATCCTCGAAATGAGGGGAAGTACCTAGAGGGTTTACCAAGATGTGTATTTCATCGAAAAAAGGCTATGTGTTTATATTCTAGCTGAGTGACACACTCCAACTCTATATGTTCATGGTTTATCTGCTCACTCTACTAAGCTAAATAGGTGCACTATGGCATCTTTCTACTCATTCCTGATACTCATATTGTAGATATGGACTCATGGAACCAATTTCCTTATCTATTACCAAGCCAAGTAGCATAAGTTGATGAAATTGATTTCTCTAGTAATGAGTAATAACCAACTTCAAGTCAAAATTTATCAAAGCTTAACTTCCAGTAATGGTTGTCTAGGTTTGTAGGTTATTACAACTACATGTAGTATGGAATTTTAGATTAATGGAAAGTGTTGTGGCTACTACCAGCTTTAGCCCAGCATAACATACCCATCACCTTAACTAGTCCCAATTTAATTGTAGTTTTCCCTTGGTCCAATGTATCATACCCCTCCTCTTTCACACATAATACAAACAATGAGAATGCCAATATTTACCAAGAAGTGTTCTTGTATTTTCACCAAATGCATTAATAGATCATGTTCATTTATAACTCAAGATTAATGTAGTGTATTATTTGTTGGCTACAGTAACTCAAGGCATCAAAAGGAGAAGGGAATGTGTGTGACTTGGTTCCAATAGTTTAGAGAGAAATTTTTCTATTGTATGAGGATGCTAACCCATTCTCAATCACTGAATGAGTTTTTTAGACTTATGGGGAAGCTCACTCACCTCCAAGCCTTGAGAAACCCAAATGTGGAGTGAGTGTGGCTCTGGAAAACACCCATGACTTGCTAAGAGACTTTTGAATGGTAATTTATATTTCTAGTCAATGTAAGTTGCCAAGGCAGCAAGGAAAACCCTAAAGTGAGAGTGTATGTCCTTAATAAACACCCAACAACCTAATAAAGGAGAGAGAGTTTCTCATTAGAAAGATTAGAAATAGAAAATAGTTAGAGATTTGCAACAACTCTCTCTTTACAACCTTTCATCTTTGAATTCAAAGTGAAATTGACGATGAGTATCCTTTAACTATTGGATTCTAGTGAAGTTGAATGCGACAACCATTTAATAGCAGCCATGGATCTTCAATATTTGAATAAAATGGTTGGAGGAGGATAAAGATCTGTTGGCATTCATTAAATACTATTGGAGAATGAAATTCTAAGTGGAATAACAAAGCTACCACTGAGAATTCTTCCTCAAAACCATTACCATACTTAGAACAACACATTAAACATAAATATGAGTAGAAAATTTCCCATATAGAATTTGTACAACAAAAAAATCAAACATACCATAAACACAAAGATTTTACCCTAGAACCCAAACGAGAAAACTAGAATTCAATGGTTTCTCAGTGCTCTTATTCTGGCAATATCTAGTTATAATGTAGTTAGTGGCTCTTTATGCATCCTCACCTCCTTGGCCAAAAGACCCTTTGAAATTGAAAGTATAGGAAGAAATAGGGAGAGCTAGGGTAATGGGAAGGCCTGGATGAAGTTTTGGAAGAAGTCACCAATACTTTTCTTCCTAATGACCACTAAACTTACAATGGCCGCAAAATTTCCTGGCGATGTTGTATGGACTGCTTAACATGCTCCATTTCTCCCTCTGCCTCAAAATTTGTTGTTGGTTTTGGGAATCCTTCTTTCCATTCTTCCTCCCAAAATAGTTTGTCTTGTGGCATGAGGCTTGCTTCTCCCAAAAATATGCCTCGATATGGCCTTTCTTCTCACAAAAGATATATACTTTGGCACACCATCAATTGGCAACGTTGTGGCCTTTCCTCTTGTAGAAATGAGAAACAAGGGATGTCTTATTTGACATGGACTTCTTTCTCTTTGTCTTTTTGTTCTAGTTGATATTCTTGTCACTTCTTCTAAATGTTGGTGTAGACCAAGCCTTTACCCTTTCCTCATTTCTTCCCTTTTGCAATCTTCCATAAGAAGGATAGAGTGGGAGTGTATTTCCCTCTTCCTTTGCTACTAGTCTTTCTTTTGATGAACAAGTCAATTCTTCCATGTCTTTATTCTTCACAAAAGTGGTCTTCATGGTCATGGTATCCCCCCCCATCAAAACATGGACCTTCATGCCTAACCCTTGGTGTAGCTACAATGGGACTTAGGATGCCTTGTCTTCTATTGCCTATCCCTTGTCCATTGTAGCCCATTTTCCTTCAAACCAGTGCCCCCATTATTATTTTCAAATTCACCAAAATGATTTTAAGAAAAGTATAAGGAAGGTGAGCTTACCAAAATTGTCATGGTCATGGTGTTGGCCTCAACAATGGCAATGGAAGGTGGTTTTATTTCTTTGGTCTCTTGGATAGTTTCATGTAGCCTTTCCAACGCTTCTTCCTTCTTTTCCAACTATCAATTTTGCTAATCCATCATCTAAGTGAGCCTATCCTACTACCATCTATCCATCTAGATGACCTTATCTCCCAATTTCAAAAGTTGCAGTCTACTCTTGTTCCAATCTACGATAACAACAATGAGGGATTATTAGCGTTCATCAAATCGGTTCTTTAGAAATGAAAATTGTTTGGTAGAGGTCTCACATTTCTTATCCATCTCTGTCATCCTCCAGTCATACAACTAGACATTCTCCTTCAAGCATTTGTTCTCTTCTTGAAGCTTAACATTGATGGCGCTTAAGTATTCCAAACTTTCTATGTTTTCTTTACCAATGCTAGGTCTATCTTCTCTTCAAAGTTCTAGCACCTATGTCACGATCAAGGATTCAACTACTCTGATACCTTATGATCTGTAAATGAGGACTTATATCCCATTAGCTTCACCAACACAGATACTTTACAAAATTGATACTTGGTCTCTACAATCTCTATCCAATGTTGTTTATCAGGATTCTTTGTCTTCGATGAAACCTACAACAACAATCAATCTTTGAATTTGTTTGTGCATAACTATGTCTAGGATTCATTCCATTTTCCTATTTCCCTTTGTGGTTTCCCTAATCACCAAGACTACTTAAAAATTAATGCTCAAAGGTAATATTCCCTAGTAATAATTAAGTGCATAAATGATCAGGGGATCAAAATTTGCTCAATTTTCAAAGTGCTCGGAATGCGACGAAAACAGTGCCATTGCGTCCGTCTCATTTTCCTGATTACGGCGGTATATTTACTTTCACAAACGGAGTCCATATGGAGGAGATATCGCGATCTGTCCGCCAAGCCAAACATGCAAAATTTTGGATGTTGATTGTACCTATCCGTACAGTCCGTACGGCCATGTGGCAGGGCCATACCATCATGATGATGTGGTAGTTTGATGACATGGTGCATATTGGTTGGTTGTTTGTCGATGAATACGGTGTTGACACGTGTCCGTTTTGGGCGAATAATATGAGAACACGTGGCCCAACCCGAGGGCGCCACGTGTCGCTCATTCTTTGGTCGTTATGTTTATATGTAAAATTGTATTGGGAGTCCACGGGGTTCGACCCCTGGACCTCCCATAGCACAAACTTTGTAAAGCCTCCGCTAACCACTATTCCGCCCATTGTTCCTTGTCATATGGGTTGGCGCCTTTATATTTAAAGTTGAAGGTTGTATTATTTGGAAGGGGGGCGGGCCGGGGCTTAGCCCCGACCCATAGTTTAAAACATACACATAAAACATATGTTGTAACCATTATATATTATATGGCACGTGTTTGCATTTAATTGCAATATTACATTGCATATATATGCATTAAAGTTTGCATATTATATAAACATACGCGCGGGGTATTGAACCATGACCAAAGTTTTAATATGCGCGTGGTTTGACCATTGGGTTGAACGCACGGAAGTTATACGGTTATACAACGAAGTAAACACCCTTTTCGCCCAGCGCATGGTCACATGGCCATATGCCCTGAGTACCGAGGCGGTTAGGGGCTAGAGGCGCCTTAACCGTCCTACGGTTTGTACCGGTGCGCGGTTGCATACGAGACTGAGTTCTTTACGCTTAAATGAGCGTGTGTGCCAGGTTTGGAGAACAAGGGTGCGAATTGTAGAACCAGAGACAGCAAAGTTGGAGAAGGAGCTTCAAGAAGGCATATCTTTCTCATTTTTCGACCATTTTAGGTGCCGAAAGAACCCAGACAAGGGTTTTGGGATGCTGGGAAGCCATTGGAGCAGTCAGTTTGTCATTTTGAGCATTGTAAGGAATGTTTTTGAGCACTTTGAGCAATTTAATAATAATGATCCATTGGAAACTTGACCAAGAGATGTAGCCCGAAGTGGGGTGAACTCCTTTATCAAGTTGTTGTGTTTATGTGCTGATGTTCAATGTTTTATGCTGCTATCTATGTGTATTTTGCATAAGTAATCCTTAATTTATGTGTTGCAAATTGATCCTGTTGCTTTAAACACATAACTTTTCACTTGCAATAATTATTCAAGTTTTTCAAGTCTTCTTCACATTTTTAGATCAATAAATTCCTTGGCAGCATATATATAGCTGGTCTTGGAGTTATGTAGAGATTTGTGTCTTAAGTATGACCTATTATTGGGTGTAACATGCATGCAAGCAACTGACTAACAATGCCAATAATAATAATCAAGACTTCCAATTCAATATCCTCAATATGGTTATGAGCATGTTCAATTCTTCTTGTTCTGAATTGGGTCTCTTGAATATACAGAGCCAAGAAGACATGAATTATATCTTTCGTACTTGCAATGCTCTATGTTTAGTTGTTAGTTGAGTGACACACTTCAACTCTGTTAGCACCCTGTAATTTNGACCTCCCATAGCACAAACTTTGTAAAGCCCTCGCTAACCACTATGCCGCCCATTGTTCCTTGTCATATGGGTTGGCGCCTTTATATTTAAAGTTGAAGGTTGTATTATTTGGAATGGGGGCGGGCCGGGGCTTAGCCCCAACCCATAGTTTAAAACATACACATAAAACATATGTTGTAACCATTATATATTATATGGCACGCGTTTGCATTTAATTGCAATATTACATTGCATATATATGCATTAAAGTTTGCATATTATATAAACATACGCGCGGGGTATTGAACCATGACCAAAGTTTTAATATGCGCGTGGTTTGACCATTGGGTTGAACGCACGGAAGTTATACGGTTATACAACGAAGTAACCACCCTTTTCGCCCAGCGCATGGTCACATGGCCATATGCCCTGAGTACCGAGGCGGTTAGGGGCTAGAGGCACCTTAACCGTCCTACGGTTTGTACCGGTGCGCGGTTGCATACGGGACTGAGTTCTTTACGCTTAAATGAGCGTGTGTGCCAGGTTTGGAGAACAAGGGTGCGAATTGTAGAACCAGAGACAGCAAAGTTGGAGAAGGAGCTTCAAGAAGGCATATCTTTCTCATTTTTCGACCATTTCAGGTGCCGAAAGAACCCAGACAAGGGTTTTGGGACGCTGGGAAGCCATTGGAGCAGTCGGTTTGTCATTTTGAGCATTGTAAGGAATGTTTTTGAGCACTTTGAGCAATTTAATAATAATGATCCATTGGAAACTGGACCAGGAGATGTAGCCCAAAGTGGGGTGAACTCATTTATCAAGTTGTTGTGTTTATGTGTTGATGTTCAATGTTTTATGCTGCTATCTATGTGTATTTTGCATAAGTAATCCTTAATTTATGTGTTGCAAATTGATCCTATTTCTTTAAACACATAACTTTTCACTTGCAATAATTATTCAAGTTTTTCAAGTCTTCTTCACATTTTTAGATCAATAAATTCCTTGGCAGCATATATATAGCTGGTCTTGGAGTTATGTAGAGATTTGTGTCTTAAGTATGACCTATTATTAGGTGTAACATGCATGCAAGCAACTGACTAACAATGCCAATAATAATAATCAAGAGTTCCAATTCAAGATCCTCAATATGGTTATGAGCATGTTCAATTCTTCTTGTTCTGAATTGGGTCTCTTGAATATACAGAGCCAAGAAGACATGAATTATATCTTTCGTACTTGCAATGCTCTATGTTTAGTTGTTAGTTGAGTGACACACTTCAACTCTGTTAGCACCCTGTAATTTCCCAGGCTGAGGAGGAAATAGGCAGGGGTAACCACAAAACCACTTGGATTCAAGGATATATCCCTCCAAGACTTAGAGAGGGATCTCTCTATATGATTTAACTTTGTTGAGATGAAATATTAGGCTATTTATGAGGATAGAAGATTTGTTTTTAGAGTTTTGGTTGAGACAACAAAAGAGGGCCATTGGGGAAAATGGAGTCAAAGGTTAAAGATGATTAGATGAATGAATAACAGAGACATATGTAACCAGGCAAGACAATCATGTCAGTGGATCCTTTGATTTTTGAGATGGAAAGGAAGATTAGGTTAGGGTTTAATCCAAATGTAGAGCAGAGCTTATCTGAATTCTACATTTAAACTTGGAAGAAAACATAAATATTGTTTTAATCTTGTACAGGGTGTTGAGAAAAAAGCATGCACATCATCTTCTCATAAACAATACAGAAAGAAACAGTATGTAAAACAAGAGAATAACAAGTTACAATAAGAAGCACTTCACCACATGATCATGACACAAGAATCTGGGAACAAAATATCTTTGCATTCATCCAAAAAGTCACTTACAGCCTATTGAACACCTTTACAAAATATGGTGATGTCACCATCCCATTCTTCCCTCTAGGTCTAACCCGTATGTCAAATTACATTCCATCTTTTATAACTTCTAATTACATCCAAATCCTACAACTAGGGGATCAGATCTCCTCCATAACTGATTATAGATCTTTTATGCAAATACCTAATTAATACAAAATCACAATAGAGATCTCATATCATCTCCAACATCGTACCATATATCCTTAGTCTATTACAATATATGGATTTTTACCACTGAAAAGGGTAAAAATCGAAAAAGCTTCCTATTGATTAGGATCCAAAAATGTAGGGGAAATGAAACAAAATCCCAAGGAAAGAGATGAACTTTGACTTTCTTCAAAGACCAAATATATTTCGATATCAACCTTGATAGCAGTATCTTGGATATGTATTGGCATTGGAAAATTATCCTGGAGATCTTGGAGATCATTGAAAAATCATTTTATCCTGATCTATAGGGATCTCTGTGTTTTCTGTTGATGACAGAGCTTTCGGCAGCTAAGAGACCAAAACATGGTGTTATTTAGCTACCGATATTCTGGACTTGATTTTCGGCAGCTAATTTTGGATTTTGTTGTAAATGTGTTGACCTGCACAATAGATCTAGCTAAACAATGATACACACATTTGCAGAGAGAATTGGAAAAAGAAGAAGAAGGAGAGAAAGAATGGAAAGAATTCTCATTAACCGTTTGTGAATAATGAATAATTTGCACATGATATACTCTGTATAACTCAATGAGTTCGACTTGAGGTGAACCAAGTCGCCATAGTGGTGGTCTAGAGTGATCTGGACACACACCAGTAGTTACAGGAGTGAAATTCCACCTATTCTAGTCTCTCAGGCAGTTATGGGAGTGAACTGCCACCTAGTTGAGTTAACTAGTCAACTAGTCTTCAGTTAACTAACTGAACAGAAAGTAGTGAGGAGTTAACTCAAGGAATCAAGGCTAATGAACCACTTTTGTGATGATACCAAGGCAAGGTCGAATTAGCATGGTGATGATCCCAATGCAACATCTAAACTCAACTCAACTTGTCAAACTGAAGTGTGAACTGAAAGAGAATATTCTCTCCCAAAATATAGGAGACTGGATAATGACTAGATATGACTAATAAACAAATAAAAACCTTAATAAAAAGAAATCCTAGGTGTGTGTGAAGTAACTCCAACACCCCCCCTGAACATCACTATGGTGAAAATAACGATTGGGTCTCGGCAATGAGGCCATGTTAGGTACCCAAGTACAAAAAATACACTGAAAATAAAGTGAGGAAAGAGGTAAAACCTCATGGGAAAAACCCCCCCTCAAGGTACAATGTATGTAAAAAGAAGAACTATAGTTTCTAGGCAACTGTGTCCTTCACTCCAAGACGACCTTGCATAGAATGGAATTTATGCTCAGTGAAGATCTTGGTGAAAATGTTTGTCGTCTATTTTGTTGAAGGACAGAACTGTAAGTCAGCGATCCCCTCGTGTACTAAGTCCCAGATGTAGTGCATGTGGATCTCGATGTGCTTCGTCCACTGCCTCTGAACTGGATCTCTGCAGAACTTCAGAGTGCTCTGGTTGTCACACCAGATGACGATCGGTCGATGAAACTAAATTCCCAACTTAGTGAGAAAATGTTGTAGCCACATAGACTGAATGGTTATGTTAACTACCCCTATGTACTCTGCCTCAGCTAAAGATAGAGAAATGGCAGCTTGCTTCTTGCTCGACCAACAGATAGGCCCGGAACCAAGACTAAGTGAGTAACCAAATGTGGACTTGCAATCAATGCTATCGCCAACCCAGTCAGAATTAGTAAACCCAATGAGATCTAATGTAGAGTCTGCTGCATAATAAATCCCAAAGGTGATGGTGCCCTATACGTATCGAAGGATACACTTTGTAGCTTTCCAATGTAGCTCATGCGGATCCTGCATGAACCTGAAAACTGCGCCAACTGCATATGAGAGGTCTGGTCGGGAGTGTGTGAGATACAACAAGCTCCCCACTAGTTGTATGTAGAGTGTGTTGTCAACCAGTGGAGTCTCCCCGCCATCCTCAAGTTTGACTCTTGATAGGAAAGGAGTCGGAGCAGACTTGCAGTCTGTCATGTGAAATCTCTCAAGAAAATCTCATGCATACTTGGCTTGAGACAATTTGATGCCTAATGCATCCTGACTGATCTCAAGTCCAAGGAAGAAGTGTAGCAGACCCATGTCCGTCATCAAAAACCTATCATGAAGAATCCTCTTGACTGCAGCTATCGCTAAAGTCGAGCAACCAGTGATCAGCAAATCATCGACATACAAAACTAAAAGTAGAAGTGAATCAGCCATCCTGAGCATGTATACATTCATGTCTGATTTACAAAGTACAGAGTTCTATGACAACAGGTAGGAGTCCATCTTGGCATACCATGCCCTCGGAGCCTACTTGAGGTCATAAAGTGACTTCTTCAGTCGATAGACCAAAGATGAGTCCTGCATAAATCCCTGGGGCTACTCCATGTAGATCTACTCAGAGAGATCACCGTGAAGAAATGCATTCTTCACGTCCATCTGATGGACTTCCCATCCCTTGGATACCGCAATGGCAAGTGCCAATCATATGGAATCCATCTTTTCTACTGGAGAGAAGGTCTCATCATAGTCAATACCATGAACCTGCTGAAAGCCTTTGGCGACAAGCCTGGCTTTGTATCTGATGTTCTGTCCATCCATTGCGCTCTTGGTCCTGTAGACCCATCTGCATCTGACAATTTTCCTCCCAGAAGGAAGGGGAACCATATCGCAAGTCTGGTTCTCAAGGAGGGGGTTGTACTCCTCCTGCATGGCGGATTCCCAAAAGGGATTTCTAGTAGCCTCGCCATAAGACTGTGGATATGAAGACTGAACCAAGAAAAGATGCCTGGAAGGAAATGGTTCAGTGGCAGTGAGTGCAATAGGAGGCTCGAAATTATATTGAGTCCTCCTAGTATCAGTTGGATCACCAACGAGATCCCCTACATCCTGAAGAGTAGTCTATGCCCACTTGGGCCTCTGCTCTGGCTCTACAACTGCATCTGGATTCTCTGACTCTGCATCTAACTGTACTGACTCTAAATCAGAATCATCTGAATCCTCTGAATCAGAACTCTCATCTAAAGAAGAGTAATCATGTGCATGCTCATCATCTCGGACAGGTGGAAGAGTGAAGGTGTATGCATGCGACTGTTGAGGTACATGCGAGACACTTTCCTCGAATTAGACAGTACACTCAATGATGAGTCGGTCTGAGGAAAGATCAATAAGCCAATATCCCTTCACACCGTTGGGGTATCCAACAAAGATGCACTCAGTGCTCTATGGATCAAGTGCCTTCCTCTTTTTAGAGGGAATCTGGGCCCATGCACGTGAACCAAAAATGAGAAAGTGGGCCACTTCCAGTTTGAGGCCGCTCCAAGCCTCGTAGGGGGTCTTATCCTTGATAGATCTATGAGAAGATCTGTTTTGGATGTATGTTTCACAGTTAAGTGCTTCGGCCCATAGTCTCTGTGGTAGTGACTTTGCATGCAACATGCAAGATGCCATCTCCTTTAGAGATATGTTTTTCCGCTCGGCAACTCTGTTTTGCTGCGGAGTGTAGGGAAATGTATGCTACAACTGAATCCCTACCTCATTGCAAAGATTATGAATCTCATGATTCACATACTCTCCCCCATTATCAGTTTGGAGGAATTTGATCTTCTTTCCGGACTGTGTCTCAACTAAAGCTTTGAAATCTTTGAGGTGTTGAAAGACCTCAGATATTTTCGTGAGAAAGTAGATCCAAGTAAAACGTGAGAAATCATCAACAAAAATGAGAACAAACCTCACTTTTTTGATCGATGGATGTGTAAAAGGACCCATGAGGTCACTGTGGATCATATCTAAAGGTGCGGAAGCTTGTTGAGACTTTCCTTTGACGAATTTCTCTTGAGGTTGTTTTCTGAGAACACATCCCTCACATACTCCCTTGGAGAAGAGGATGTCGAGTAGACCATCAACTAATCTATGCTTGCTAAGTTGTTGCATGTATCTGAAATTCAAATGTCCAAACCTTTCATGCCATATCCTACTACTTTCATC
>JASDQU010712681.1:31976-47452 GCA_032191745.1 Picea mariana
GTGTTCTTGTAACTGGAATTGCTGGTGATATTACCAGGTTGTACAAGTTTGACAACTTTGGGTCATCAGATTTTTCATTAGTTTTTGTTGCTCATAGCGATGACTTGAGAAAACTTTGGTATGAGCGGTTTGGTCATCTAAACTATCGCTCATTGCAGCAACTATGTAATCAACATCTGGTGACTGGTCTTCCTCTTGTTTCATGCAGAGATGGTGTTTGTGTCGGTTGTGTTCTCGGCAAACATCATCGGGACAGTTTTGAAAAACGTGCTTCTTGGCACGCCTCGGGTCCTTTGCATCTTGTTCACAGTGATTTGTGTGGTCCACTTTCTTCTCCTTCTTTTTCTGGGTGCAAGTATTTCTTAAATTTCGATGATGACTTTTCTAGATGTACTTGGGTTTACTTCTTAAAACTCAAGAGTGAAATTTTTGACAAGTTTTTGGCCTACAAGGCCCTTGTAGAAAAGCAATTTGGACATCAAATTCAAAGGTTAAGAACAGATAATGGAGGCTAATATGTGAACAATAATTTTACAAGCTACCGCACTACACAGGGAATCCAAATGCAACACACTGTTCCATATACACCACAACAAAATGGTGTTGCTGAGAGAAAGAACCGCACATTAAAAGAAATGGCTAATTGTATGATCCAATCTAAGGGATTAAGTCTAAAGTATTGGTCGGAAGCCATCAACTGTGAAAATTACATAGTAAATCGCACTCCCACAAAGGCTCTTAAAAATATAACACTGGAAGAATCCTGGACTAAAATTAAACCCGATGTAAGTCACTTCTGTGTATTTGGAAGTATAGCATGGGCTCACATTCCTAATAAGAAAAGGAAAGCATTGCAGCCTAAAAGTGAAAGTGTATATTTGTTGGTTATTCTAAAGATGTCAAAGGTTACAGACTTCTTCAATCAAATTGTAATGAAATTATTATTAGAAGAGATCTTAAATTTGATGAAAATCTCTTGGCCTACGAGCCTAATTCGGCAATTGTGCCTTCTTCGTCTCACGAGCCATCTTTGGCGTTTGTGCCTTCTTATGATCTAGTTTCTTCTTCAGATGATGATAGTGAGGATGAAAATCCACCTCTGCCTACTCACCCTCCCCAGATGAGTCCTTTGAACTTGAAATAGCACCAGCTCCACTGCTTCCGAGATGGGTCTGTTAAACACGAGAAGCAGTTGGTGATCTTGTCGATGATCCTTCAAGTCAACGTCAGACACGTTCATAGTTCCAGTGAGCCTCTTCTCTTTTGGCTCAAGTTTAAGAAACTCATGATCCAGAGACATTTGCAGAAGCTTTAGGTCATCCAGATTGGGATACAACAGTGAATGAAGAGTATCATTCTTTAATGGCAAACGATACTTGGGATCTTGTACCTCTTCCAAAAGGAAGAAAACTTGTTAGATGCAAATGGGTCTACAGAACTAAGTATGCATCAAATGGAAGTGTTGAAAGACACAAGGCTTGGTTAGTTGCCAAAGGATTTTCCCAAGTTGAAGGAATTGACTATAATGAAACCTTTGCCCGTGTAGAAAAAATGAATTCCATCCGCCTTGTTCTTGCCCTTGTTGCCTCACATAAATGGGAGGTCCATCAGATGGATGTTAAATCCACCTTCTTGCATGGATATTTGCAAGAAGAAATCTACATGGAACAACCTCTTGGCTATGTCCAGAATGACTCTAGCCTTGTTTGTCGCCTCAAAAAATCTCGTTATGGTCTCAAGCAAGATCCTCGAGCTTGGTATGCCAAAATGGATAGCTTTCTTATTGCCACTAGATTCTCTAGATGCCATTCTTATCCTAATGTCTATGCCAAGAAAGTAGGAATCCATCTCATAATCCTTATCCTTTATGTTGATAACCTTATCCTTACTGGTACTGACTCAAAACTTTTAAACCATGTGAAAACTAGCCTTAAGAAGAAATTTGAAATGACAGACTTAGGCTTTTCGCACTATTTCCTTGGCCTCCAAGTTTTGCAAACCAATGAAGGAATTTTTCTTTCCCAGTCTAAGTATGCTTGTGACCTTCTTCATCGCTTTCACATGGATGATTGTAAACCAACCCCTTCTCCCTTCCAGTCTGGAGTCAAGCTTTTTGCCACCTGTACTTCTCCTGAAGTTGATGCCACCCTGTACCGTCAGTTAGTTAGTAGCCTCTTATACTTGACTCATACCCGTCCTGATCTTTCCTTTGTTGTTGGTATTGTTGCCCGATATATGCAAACACCCCATGAAAGCCATTGGAAAGCAGCTAAAAGGATACTTCGCTATGTTCGGGTACAGTTCAATTCGGGATACATTACAGTTCAAGAAGGACTCCTTTATTGGTTGGTTTCACTGATTCAGATTGGGTCGGCGACCCTGATGATCGGAAGTCTACTATAGATTATGTTTTCATCCTTGGTTCAGGACCTGTCACTTGGGCCTGTAAGAAACAACAGGCTATTGCACTTTCTTCAACGGAAGTAGAGTACCGAGCGGCAGTAAATGCAAGTCAGGAAGCCATGTGGCTTCGACAGATCCTTTCAAAGTTTGGATTCTAGCACCAGCATCTGACCAGCCTTTGGTGTGACAATCAGAGTGCCATCAAGCTCGCCAAAGACCCAGTTCAACATCAGCATAGTAAACACATCGAGCTACACATGCACTTCATCAGAAAGCTCATTCATGATCAAGTTATTGAAGTGCTCTTTTTCCCTACAGAAGATCAAGTTGCAGACATTTTCACAAAGTCTCTTACAAAAGCAGAGTTTTCCAAACTTCGATCTATGTTAGGAGTTCAGGAAGTTGTCATTAAGGGGGGATAAGCTCTAATGCCTCCTTCCTTCTCCTATTGGTTCACTATTGTAAATCCTTCAATCCCATCCCAAGTTGTTCTTAAGGGGGGATGTTAGGATATTTAGACACTTAGGAGTTAGTAAGATCTACTTGGTCTGTTGTGTCATTAGGTAATAGTGTATTTTCTAGTGTGTTTCTTTAGTATGCATTAGTATGCATTTGTAGTTAGGAAATCTGACGGTCACGATATGTTCCTGACATAGAGTGATTCGATGGTTCATACTCTCCTCGATCTTAACAGCCATTGATCTGTGGCTTAACACCCGATTGGTCCATGATCTCTATTTAAAGAGCATGGAGGGTCATTTGTCGATGATCGATTGTGAGAAACTCTCTTGTAAAATCTCTCTGTAATATTTTTCTTTGCATTAATAAACTACTCCAAGTGGTCATGTTGGTTGGGGCCATGGATGTTTCCCTGTAGGGGTTTTACCATGTGAAAACATCGATTTGTTGATCTTTGATATGGTTATATGAGTGGTTACTGAAGGTGTTCATCCTCTGTTGGAATACCTGTGTTTTCGAACACATTTTCCACATTATTACCCTATAATGATATATCTTTCACCATTTTGTCTCCAAAACACATTATTGGTTTTAAAGATAATCATCTTAGCCTAAGTATTTCATTTTTACTTGTTTAATGAATGAAATATGTTAATTACGCGAGTTGATGACATTACTGGAACATTCTTGTAGTCTTTTGAATAGGTCCTGCAGTCGCCTTGATGGTTGAGATATTTTCCACCCGTTCCGGTTGATTCAAAGATATGGGTTCTCGAGAAAATTGAGTACACATGGACATCCACTATCCAAATTGACCAACACTCCAACCTTAGAAGCATTTTTTCTGGTCGATGATCCAATATATTCATATAATGTGTACGATATTGTTACGATTTCATGCCTTCGATCATGAAAACGTAACGAATTTACTTATATGAAATTATGTTGGTTCAATTAGTTTGTCTGAAACTAAAAATGTAATGTCCTGACTATCTTTAGTGAATTACACGGGATTGTAAGTTCATGGGATGTTAGTCTTTGATTTGAATTTCATTATGTAAATATCATAGGCAATCATTTCAGAACATATGATTTGGATAGACTGATATAGTATCAAGAAGGTAGATTGCACTCTATTCAAACACCCATGTAATCTATTAATTTTGGAATATAAAGACTGGTTCATGCTTATTCATATATTGTGTTCCTGAGCATATAAGTGTTTAGTGGGCATACTTATGAGAGAAGGCAAAGCCCCCTTCATCTCAGAAGTATCACCCTAGTTGTTTTATTTACTTTGTTACATTAGGATTAATTGTAGTTTGGTTATTGGTAATCTATTCATTCAGTTCAATTCTTTTAGACAATTTAATTTTGTAGTAAATTAATGTTGCAATTTCATTTATGTTGTAGTTCAACTAATGAGTGTGAACAGTAAGCTTCATGCTTGATTGTTAATGGTCTAGTTGGTGATTCTCTAGATAAGAATTATCCAAAGCTACAGATTGTTGCAATTGGTGATTGCCATACTTCATGGACTGAAAAGCTTTCCATGATAATTGTCTTGATCACATGTATTAGTGTTTTTTATTTTGTTTTTTTTGTTCCAAGTTAATGATTGTCGATTTGACTAACATAGTGAATCCAACAGAGTATTGTTGGGTATAAAAAACCTATATCCAACCTGCAATTCGACCATAGAATATTCACTATCAGATGAGAAATTAGATTGAATTTACTTCAATGGTGTGTCTCTAAGATTTGTTCTACATATATTTTGCCTGGTGCTTCATAAGCTTGCTAACTCGTATTGATAAATAATGTACCAAATTACTATTATATAATTCACCCAACATTTTGGCGTCGTTGTTGAGGAAACGTCGAAGGAGCTAATCTCAAGAGAGTCTGCAATTCTTTTCTTTTATTTCTTTTTCAAAACCAACATTTTCGATTCGGAAAGTGGAAGCAATAAGACGAGAGGTGAAAGTCTATGCAGAATACTCTGGTGAGTCTCCATGGGACCTTTTCATCTTGGAATATTTAGTAGTTCTAACTGATAGAATGATAAAGACCGTATGGATAAGACGAAGGGCACTAGAGGTAAAAATCCTCAAAAGAAACCAAACCCTATTGACCCATCTAGTGGTGTTGGAAGTACCACCCATTCTACTAACCCCTTGGTAGGGAAGGCTAGAGGAGGAACTTCAAGAATAAGAGTTGAGGGACCTAAGAAGGTTTCTATACTTGAACCAGTTAAGGAAGAGATTCCCACACTAGAGGCAATGCTTACTCATACTGTATAAGGGTAGTTGGACATCGAATTCCAAACCAATATGATTCAAGACCCAAAAATAGTGGCAGCATCCTATGACGCATCTATAGCACAAGAACTACCTTTTTGGTGGCCCAATATGGCAGAAGAATAAGTAATAGGAAACAACCATGAGGAGACAGTCACCTTTGAATTCCCTATTAGAGATCTTGGTGGAACAGTGCAAATAAAGAACATCCCCCCATCTGCTCTACCAAACTTTCATGGTATGAACAAGGAAGACCCCAATAAATTCTTATTTGAGTTTGATGTGATTTTTATAATTTATTATTGCTCTACTACTGCACATAAGCTAAAATTATTTCCTTCCAACCTAAAAGGTGCAACCCTCTGATGGATTATGGGCCTCGGTGGGGATATCATTCAAACTTGGGATGAGATGAATAAAGTATTTCTGAAGAAATACCAAGACTACTGCAAGGGAAGAGAACTCAAAGAAGAAATCTTCAAGATGACACAAAAAGAGGATGAAAGTTTGGAGGACTACATAGAGTGATTCCAGTGTAACCTTCAAAGATCAAAACAAATCCAGCCGAGTAGAGAAATAATGAGAACAATTATTATAAGAGACATAAGGGATGAATGCTTGGAAGTTCTCAACCTAATGGGATTAGGTGATGTTTCTCAGCTAACATATAATGAAGTCTGTGATTTATGTAGATGATCTTCAAGAGGAAACTCCAAGATTAGTAGAAGATCCAAAGATGTCACTTCCAAGTTCACAAAATATGTTTCAAGAGCAGGGATCACAAAGGATGAAATTGGTAACATGCTTGAAAATTTTAAAATTGGCATTCTCATCTCTTTAATTTCACAATTGTATGCTTTTTAGGTAAAGAAGAAGGAATCATCAGAAAAATATTTATCCATATTTTTCCCCCAGTGTCGAGAGAAACACCCTTGGAAGGATTTCCCATGCCACCAAAAACTGTAATTTCTTACCAAGAATTAAGGAAATATATCATGGAGAGCAAGGAGCCTCAACTTCATTGTGTGTGATGGCACCCCAAAAACCATGGCAAAGACCTTCAGTTATGGCTCAAAATCATGCATCTCAATTTCCTTATTCTCGTAATCATATGTGGAATGTTTGTATGCCATGGTAGTATTGGACACCTCATCCCAATCCACACTAGAATTGGAAGTAAGTTTGGCATGGCCCATCTTATGATGGCATGACTGCTTTTCCCTATCCTACACCACCACCATATACTTAGACCTCATAGGCTCCTCAACAAAAATTTAATCAACCACGGTATCTTTCATTACTAGCTCCTCAAAACCCTCCACAGCTAACCCAAATCCCTACCCACCAAGTCCCAAATCCTAACAATAATATGCCAGTTCAGGCCATGTATGGAACTAACATGCAAACCTTTCCCATGTATCATATCACACATGTATCACTACATAAGATTCACTTGAGGTCTAGGAAAGTTATTAACCCAAAACCCTTAGTAATTGTCCAAGAGAAAGAAGAAGAAGAGACTCATATCCAATATGAAATTTCTCAAACCCCAACTCCATTACCATCTAAATCTCGGAGTCAATCTCAAGTTTAGACCACCCTACAAACCAGTTCTCAGAAGGAACAATTATTATAGTCTGATTAGCCTCCTTTTCTATAGAGTTTGGCACTAGAAAGATCAATTATACCATCTAAGTTTGATTTGATGTTAAAATTGAAGAATATTTGTATTAAGATACCTTTTCTACAAGCAATAAAGTACATCCCCATATACACTAAAACAGTTAAATACTTATGCATTAAGAATATGGGTATATGAAAAAAGGAACCCCCAACCATCCAAGTTGTAGGGAAATTGTCAAGCCTCGTGTCCACTAGGATCACTGCAGAAAAATATGTGGACTTTGGGAATCCTATAGTCATGGTATTTATCAATAGGAATCCCATTACAAACACCCTAATCAACTTGGGTGAAACCATAGACGTGATGACATTAGAAACACTAAATTAATTGAGACTTCATAATATCCTCCCTACATCCACTGTATTTGAACTAGTCGATCAATCTAAACTTAAGCCAAAGGGTATTTTCAAATATGTGATTGTATCGTTGGACTCATGGGAGTAACCAACATGTTTCTATGTCATACAACCCAAAACCAATCTGGGTGGGCACCCTTTGATCATCGGGAGACCATGGTTGGCCAAGGTTGATGCTTTCATTAGTTGTAAGTCTGGGAATATGACAATTACACATGGCACTAATACCAAACAAATTACCTATACCCCTTACTAGACTAGAAGTTGAACTTGAAAGCACACAATGGATTAATAAAGACAACAATGATGAAGTTGTTCAACCTATTCTTACTATTTCACAAGCCATGAGCCTTAAGCCAAATACTGACAAGAATCAGATTAATCATTACATCACTAATCCCAATTTCCCACAGTATTTTCAGGGGCAGCCATCATCTCACATTTAAGCTTCTATTGATTGTCTCCTCGGAAAAAAAAAAAAATCAAGAGAATTGCACCGAAGAGGAACTATGTTCTACATTTTCATCAGTATTTTATGTACACTCAGTTTTTGAATTTGATTATAAGACTGTTGAAATAATTCTTGAGAAAACATTAAACATAAACTTTGTCTTAGACAGTACATAGGATTAAGGGAAAGTAATTTAGGTTTTAAGAAACTTTTCAGATACCTTTGTGTGGGAATATACATATATGAAAGGCATTCACCCAGACACATGCATCCACCACATCTATATTCATAAAGATGCCACTCTTTTCAAACGACCATAGAGAGGAATGAATCTAGCCTTGAGAGAGGTAGTGAAAGCTGAACTACAAAAACTTTTTAACATCAGTTTCATGTATCTCATCTCGGAAAGTCAGTGTGTGTCACCATCGGTGATTGTTCCTAAAAAGAACTAGAAATAGCATGTATGCATAAACTATAGGGAGTTAAATAAGGCTACCCTAAAAGATCATTTCCTCGTACCCTTTATTGACCAAGTTCTGAACACACTACATGGGAAGAAATACTTTTCTTTTATGGATGGGTTCAGTGGATATAACCAGATCCGCATTGCTCCAGAAGACCGGGACAAGACAACGCACTGACCACATTTCAGCAAGCAATACTTGGTATTTTTTCTAATTTATTACATGATTGTATGGAAATATATATGGATGACTTTACTATGATAGGTGACACTTTTGATGAAGCTTTGACTAACCTTGAAAATTTTCTGAAAAGATGTAGATAGACAAATCTTGCATTAAGCAATGAGAAATGTTTTATGATAATGACAGGAGGAATCGTATTAGGTCACCATGTGTCAGTTGTAGGAATAAAGGTATATCTAGCTAAAATATAGGTAATTGTCAACGTGAAACCTCTGACTAATAAAGAGGGAGTCTGAAGCTTCCTAGGTCATCCAAGTTACTATCAACAGTTTGTAGAAAATTTTGCGAACATAGCCCTGCCCCTATTCAAATTGCTTACAAAATATGTTGAGTTCTATTGGGACAATGAATGTCAATGTGCCTTTGATATACTCAAGGAAAATCTCTCCGCATCCCGAGTGTTGAGAGGACAAAACTGGAATTTCCATTCCATATCTCAACTGATGCATCAAATTCAGCTATAGGATTTGTAATGGGTCAAAAGGAAAATCTCTTAACTTATGTTATTTATTTCATAAGTAAGAATTTAGCTCCAGGTGAATTAAATTACATCGTGACTGAAAAAAAAAATACTTGTAGTGGTTTGTGAAATTAATAAATTTAGGCACTACATCACAGGGTATGAAGTCTTTATTCATACTAACCACTCTACCATTAAGTGCTTGATGAAAAAACCCATTACAAATGGTAGAACCACCAAGTGGTTGTTGTTGTTGTAGGAATTCAACATAACCATTGTATACCATCCAAGTAAGGAAAATCAAGTAGCAGACTTCCTCTCTAAACTTGATAATAAAGGTGAGAATATTCTTGTTGATGATAATTTTCTGAATGAATATATACTTGTTATATCTACTAATTCACCATGGTTCACAGACATAGCCAATTGTCTTACTATAGGAAAGTTGCCACCTCACTTCTCACCCAAGGAAAAGAGAAGGATTGTTAAAATGAGTGCTCCATACTCCTAGATTAAGGGAGATCTTTTTTACACTACTCTTGACATGATTATTCACAAATGTGTGAGAGAATATGAGATGTTCAACATCCTCAAAGAATGCCATGATGAACCTTATAGGGGGGATTTTTCATATTGAATGTCAACTTACAAAATCCCCCATTCATGCTACTTCTAGCCTACACTCTTTCGATATGTGAAAGTTTCCAAAGGATGGGTCATCTAGTTCAATCAGATGAGATGTTTCTTCAGTCGTATGTCCTTATAGAACCCTTTGGAAAATGGGCCTTGGATTTCATAGGACCGATCAACCTCCCATCCAAGGGTAGGAAGTACACTTTAGTCTGCATTGATTATGTTAAAAAGTGGGTAGAAGAAAGGCTTTATTCAGAGCAACAGAAATATTAGTAGTGTATTTCTTGTTAGAAGATATTATTACTCGCTTCAGGGTACCTAGAGAAATTGTTACCAACTAGGAGATTCAATTTACATCTAATTTGGTAAATGAAATTAATCAAAAGTATCTCATCAAGCACAGGAAATCTTCCCCATATCACCCACAAGTCGATGGGTAGGTGGATTTGACAAATAAGATTTTGGAAGGAATTCTAACAAAGACAGTCCAATTGCACAAGAAGGATTAGGCAGACAAACTTCTTGAAGCCTTATGGGCCTACAGGACAACATGGAGGAGTACTACTAGTTTTTCCCAATATGAGTTAGTGTAAGGGAAACATGTTCTTCTTCCCATATAATTTCAGATCAAAACATCTTGAATGGAAGCAAAATAGGGATGGACTTGACCGAGGTGCGGAAGGAAAGAATTGTTCAACTCAATGAGTTGGAAGAAATGTGTTAGGAAGCTTTCCAACATATTGATCTCATCCAATAGCAAAGGGAAAAGTGGCATGACGGGTCACAAATTCATTAAGAAGAAACAGCTCAAGGTCGGTGACTAGGAACTTTTGTTCGACTCCATATTTAAGGAATTCAATGGGAATTTTAACACTCGTTGGCTTTGCCCCTATGAGATTGAATCTATCTTCGATTATGGATCTGTTAAGATTCAAACTATAGATGTTGACAAGGTCTCCTTCTTGGTTAATGGGAACAGGATTAAGTTGTATCAAAAGCCCAAATCTAAGGGGGAATTGGTCAAGGACATCATGGAGAAAGTTGAACTGTATATTGTAGGTGAGGGGGTTCCCCACAACCTTCCTCTTCTCAATTCTTTCATTTTCAATAAAAAAAAAATAGAAAATAAAAAATAGCAATAAAAAGTAAAAAGAAAAATATTGTCCGGTTGTGAAAACCAGGAATTATGGCGCAACTGGGTCGAAACCTCACTTGAAAACCATATTTCTGGCTGGTGAGGTTCCCAAATAAAATTGTATATTGTGATGGTTCATATCTTCCCATTCTTCAATCATTTTATGATTCTCACGTTAGATGGTGGGGGATTCATTAAGGCTCTCCTTCCAAGAATCTCTACCCATCCACTTCAACTCCTTATCTAAACCTTGAGATCAGAGATTGTGACAATGTCATGGGATTTGTATGCCTTAATGACAAATTCTCTCATTGGAAGTAGTGTGGATACATCAATGCCCCCTAATTGCCAGATCCTGCAAGTTACTCAACTTAAACACATCCATTTGTACTCAACATGATGCATTGGAGTACCTTGATGCTCACTGACATTATTGGTGAGCAATCTCGCATTGGTTAACAACATCCATTAACGATCAATAATCCAACAATTCCCTTCCATGTTCGACTTCTAGAAATTTATTCACATTGAAAGGAATGTACAGAAGTGGGTAAGGACAAATATATTGCATCAATTCAAACCAAGGCAAGCATGGAACATTCAATCTTCAAGTTTTTAGCAATGTTCATGTTCTTGTTCCTCATCCAGTAGTATCTTTATAGCCAAATTTATTTACATACAATGGTTCTAATTCTTACATATGCTCTGATTATTGATGAAAAACAAGGGTTCTCCATTCTAGCATAAGAGCAGTATGACACCATGAGTACACGATGGATTGCCCCCAACATCATACATAGATCTACCTTCTCTGATGAGCAGTCCATAATACAGAGTTTTCTTCTACAATCCAATCCAGAACAAATTCCTTGCACCAGAACACATAACTCAAAACTTTCATGAAAGGTATGGTTCAACAGAGCTGATTCAATCAAATGGTAAGGTAATTCCATGTAATTGAAGCTTTGGTAAGTTATTAATATTCATTTTGTTTATTTATTTATTTTTATTTTTTATATATATCTAATAAGTTTTAACTTTTTATTTGTGGCCACCTGTTTTCTCTAAGGAAACCCTAGGCTTCCTTCGCTTTCATCTTTGCACTCATGGTGGTGTCTGAGCCTAAGCCCACTCAATTTCAACACCGACGTTGAAGCCTTTCATGAATTGGTATATTCTCTCCGAAAATAGTAGGTGCAGCCTATGCACACCTATTTTTTCAAAAACTTGGATCAAACCACGGAGAATCAACTCCCGCGAACTTAAGCCCGTTGCAAAGACCTCGCTTATGCTCAGAAAGGACTCATTGGAAAATATACTAGTCTTTGGCCATCGCCACAACATATGGAAACCCAAATAGAAAGAAACTGGATCCCTCTTATCAAAGGACGAATGAATCATTTTTTTTGTGGGAAGGATTTCTATACTTTCTTTTTTGAATTCAAATAGGATAGGGACTTAATCTTCAGAAATGGCCCATATTTTATGGGGTCGAGGGGAATCTATCTGGACAAATGGACTYTGGATTTTGATCTGGAATTGGAAATCCCAAAATTTGTCYCGGTCTTTTTCAAGTTTCCTCATCTCCCTCTTCATTGTTGGGGGTACGATGTGCTCAGGTGCATCGAAATTCCATGAGAAAATTTATTAATAAAGTTGAACCTAAGCCTCCATGTTTTCCTATGCTCGGATCTGTGTCAAGGTAAATATTGAAAAATGTMTTCCTGAGGCGGTTAATCTCACTCTTGATGGATGTACCCATATCCAAAAAKTGGACTATGAATAGCTCCCCTTCAAATGAAAATGTTTCCATGACTATGAACATTTTTCTAGGAATTGCCCAAAATCCACACAGAAACAACATGATGATCAAACTGAAGAAGAGGTGGGATGGAAGCCATAAAAAAAGAAATCTAATATGGGCAGGAATGTCAGATCCAAAGGGAATCCAGCTCCTAAACCTAGCAACCCTTCCCCTCCCTCCCATTCTGCTAACCCTAGCTCCTCCCGCGTGCCTCCCAACCCCCCACAACTTGTTCTTTAACTAGAAAACTTGAACTAGTACCAATCCCTAAAATGGGTATCCAATGAAAATGAAATATTAGCTCCTCTTGAAAACCCTAAGGAAGTTGTGTAAGGGAATCATGATCCTTCTCATACATAAACAAAGGAGTCTAAATCAGAATCGAAGGAGGGGGAAGTAAGTAAAGACAATAGAAGCTTGAGAAAACATAAAAAAGAGCATATTTCCACTAGGGGAAAGGCTAAAAAAACTAAGGAGGAAAGGGATCAAGAAAAAAGTACCAAGAAAGCAAGAATAAAGTCCAACAAAGACACAAGAGAGGAAAATGCAAACAAGGAAAAAGCGGTGGGTCGTCAACACTCCATTGAGACCTCCCTTAGCAACATGAGCAAGAAACATAATGTGAAGCATCAAGAATCATTGATGCATCCATCCCAAGGAGACAAGCCATCCCTCAAATGATGATGATGAAGCTCCTTTCCTAGAACTGTAGAGGGTTTGGTAGCAACAAGGAGATAGAATCGTTAAGAGATTTGATCAAATCAGAAAAACTCTTGATAGTTTTACTCCAAGAAACCAAAATGGAGGAATCAAAAGCAGTTTCATCAGGAAAGTAACATTTTTATGGTGGCGAAGGATTAGCTAACAAGTCACCTGGAACCTCAAGGGGTATCTTGATAATGTGGGATCCTTCTAAAGTAGTGGTAGAAGCCTCATTCTGGTCTTAACACTGGTTGCTTACACTTTTTAAATCCTTACAAATGGATTTAAGGATGTCAATAATCATATATATATATATATATATATATATATATGCTTGTTTCTTATCAGGACAAATTGGATTGTTGGAATACACTATCAGCTCTAAAACCCTCCATTAATTTATCTTCAAGTATTATAGTATGAGACTTCAACACATTGCTAAGCTCTCATGAAAAGAGGGGAGGGAATCATGTTCACGATTCCCAAAGAGAACGTTTGGAAGATATCATATCAGATTGGGATCCTCTCGACATCAAGCCTGGGAAAGGTAAGTATACATGGAGTAATAAAAGAGCATGGTCTAATCACATAGTTGCTTGTCTAGATTGGTTTCTTCTTCATAGTGATTTTTGTTTGCTCCCCATTTCTATCTCCTCTCAGATTCTTTCCTCCACCACATTTGATCATAAACCTGTCCCTTTAGCTTTGTCTCCTTCTCAAAATTTTGGACCCATCCCCTTTTGCTTCAATCCCCTTTAGTTTAATCATCCTGAAGCCCTCACCATAATCAATCCCCTTTAGTTGAATCATCATGAAGCCCTCACCCTAATCTGGGACACTTGRAACACCCCCTTTTATGGGTTTCCCAACTTTTTTGGGAAATAAAATTAAGAGTCGTCAAAATAGTCATAAAACACTGGGGCAAAATTTCCTTTGTCCCTCCATCTCAATAAAGGGAGCTTAGATTAGAAGTTATAGAATCCATTCATCATGACATGGAAGTTGGAGAAGTAACAGAGAAGCTCATCTTGCAAGAGTGATCATCATCCCAAGAAATTCATGCAGCCTATAAAAAAGAAGAGGAGGAGCGAAGTTTGAAGTCCATAAGCCTTTGGCTTCGATCTCGAGACAAAAACATGGCCTTATTTTACAAACATTCTTAGTCCAGGAAACATCATAATTCGATCTCTCAAATCAGTTCTAGTGATGGGCAGGTCTTAACCGATTTTGATCAGATCAAGGAAGCAGCGACCCAACATTTTTAGCAACTTTACAATGAACCCACTGAAGAGGCATAGGATTGTGCAGAGGAAATGTTAGAACATATTCCTCAAGTAATTACATCTAGATATAACAAGGAATTGCTTAAGGAAGTGGCAAAATAAGAAATGGTAAGAGCATTCTAGAGCTTTGAGAAAGATAAGGYTCTAGGACCTGATGGGTTCTCCATCCATTTCTTTAAGGMTTTATGGGATGATATTAAATATGATCTTAGGAGAATCATCAATTACTCTTTGAAAACAAAAAAAAATAGGAGGAGCCACTAACTCTACCTTCCTAGCTCCCATTCCCAAGGATTCAAACCCTTCTTCCTTTTCTCGTTTCCGTCATATTTCTCTTTGTAACTATGCCTATAATATTATAACCAAAATCATAGCTAATCAGATAAAAACCTTTCTCCCTTCTCTCATATCTAAGAATAAAGGGGGATTTATGGCCAATAGAAAAAACATTGACAATATAGTCCTAGTCTAAGAAGCCATATCAAGCAGCAAAGCAAATAAGGATGCGGGAATGGAAATCAAAATCAACATGGCCAATGCCTTTGATTGTGTTAAGCACTTATTTCTTTTAGCAACTCTAAGAATATTTGGGTTTGCAAAGGAATTTTTCGAATGGACAAGAGTGTGCATCACATCTCCTTGAATAGCACCTTTGGTCAATGATCGGCCTTGTTCCTTTTTCAATCCAGTCGCGGCTTGTGCTAAGGCTTCCCCCTTTATCCTTTGCTCTATATCTTAACGGCAGAATCTTTAAGCAGAAAGCTAAATCATAAAAGAAATATTGGAAACTTAATTGGCATATGTTTCGGTCGTGGAATTAGGGAGACAAGTCATTCTAATTTGTCGATGACAACATTTTGTTGGGAGCGGCCTCTAAAATCATAGCAAGGAAATTAAAAAGAGTTCTTGATTCCTTCTAATCAGCCTCTGGTGGGAAAATCAACAACCTTAAAAGTAAAATTTATGACCGGAATATTGCAAAAGAAAATTTACAAGCTATTGCTAGAATTTTGGGCTTCTCTTGTACAAATCAGTGGACCTCCTTTACTTATTTGGGCATTCCCATATCCTTAGGTATCTTATCTTCATAGGCATAGAC
>JASDQU010712682.1:0-11398 GCA_032191745.1 Picea mariana
AGAATAACAAGCCTATATCTCTATTTATATTTTTTTTAGGATAAGGACGAGCTATATCTAATTTTTTAGATAAGAACCAGCTATATAGGAAGTCAAAGAGGAGACAACGACGGAAGAAGGAAGGAGAAATTTGATGTATTTGGCATGAGGATTGTTAGACAGACCACTAAAGAAGGAATCTGCCTTTATTTACAGAATCGTACCTTTGTCTCCTTTACTTTTTGTAGAACCGTGACTTCTGTTGTAACAACAGCCCAGACCGATACCCATCATTATAAAGATGTCCAATTTAAGGTTCTAAGTGTTTTAATTTGTCAGTAGTTTAAAGGTTTTATTTTTTTGAGATTTTCTAGTTACTTTTTTTTTGTTTGATTTTATTTGAAATTGGGTGATGAATGGTTGGATCTGTATATTTGAGTGACTAAGTTAGTATAATTCGAGTGTCTCAAGGGTTTTTCAGCATGCTGAATCCATTTATGCATTAAGAAAAACAATTTAAACAATAAAAAATAGAGATTTTGTTCAAATTTGCATAGATTCCGGCCAATTCCTACCAAAAAAATAAAAAAGTAGAACGTTAACCAAAGCCCTTTATTTTGTATCTATAAATATTTTATCTTCATAATATTCTTACAACTAGCACAACCAGAAGTCATTCGTGGCTGGTGTGGTAAAAGCTCGAGACAGGAAAATCGTGCCCAGTAAATAATAGTGGTTGTAAAAATAGTGGCTGGTGAACTTGGGCTCTCTAGAAAATGAAACATTAATCACTCAGAGGTGGCAATCAGCTAGCTATCATAGTAAATTTCAAATATGATTAAGTAAAAGTAAAAAAATAAACATGTAAAGGATGTGTTTATAATAGTGAGGAAGTTAGTGGTTGAAATCACAACCATTGATTTATTGGGACGACTAAAAATATTCTAGCAATATTTAATCTTGTCCATACAAAACTAATTAAACACTAAAAACATATTAAATGTGTAGTAACAACAATTCCGTTATAAAAAAATAAATTTTATAATTTTACATAATTTAAATATAAAATTTAAAATGATAATAAAATCAATAATAGAAAAAAGTTAAAATATTACAAATATTTTATCTATTTTATTATTCAAAATTATTTTTTAAATATTATGTTTATAAAAAATTAAATTTATTATATTAAAATTAAATTAAATGTTATTAACTTTTATAATAAAATTATCACTAGATTAGCACAAAACAAATTCTAACTAATTTGTAAAATTACAAAACAACTTCTAACTAATTTGTAAAATTTTCATTATGGACACCATTTCCTTTTAGCATAACCTACCCTTTCTAATATATAAAGTAAATTTACTCATTTTCATAACATACTTACTTTCATAACATACTTGCTTTGGAGGACCTCCTCCTTTACCAAAACCATAATGCCATTGAACTTTATTTCAACTTTGTTTATATATATAAATGATATTTAAATAATATTGAGTTTCATTCACTTATTTGTCTCATAAACCTTCTTGGTTAGAAGGTAAACATCATCACAATAATAAGAATAAAAATAATTATTTTTATTGGTAAATTATGCCTCACCACAACTTAGAATTATCCCATAAAACAATTAATCCATAATGTGGTTATTAAAAGTTCATTATATAGTTAATTATTACTGAATATAGCTTATTCTAGTCAATCGTGGTTTACTTGGTTGATTACAGCTTACTATAACTAAATACAATTGATTATGAGTGGCTATGGCTTACCGTGTGTATTTTTCCTATGTTGACTATAGGAAACATTGACATTTCAAAATGAAGATTGTAGTTTTATGAGCACTTCTAATAAATCTAAAAACCCTTTCTTAACTATGTTTACCATTATTGAATTTGTTAACCATAGTTCACAATAGTTCATGGTAGAACATGGTCTACTATGATCATCATGTTGATCTTGGTTGACTATATCACGTATAATTTACTAAGGTAGGGTTTAATATGATTGTTTATAATTAAGTATGTAGACCATAATTAACTATAATTAACTATGTAGATTATAATTAACTATGTAGATTATAATTAACTATACTCACCATCTTAGAAAATGTTTATTATGCTAACTATGTTAATTAAATGATTAGTGGTTTCTTTAATCATAGTTCAATACATTGTCTATTACATACCATTGTGACCATGTTGAATATGGTAGATTGTGTTCACCATGCTGAGAATGGATGAATATGTTGATCATTGTGCTTAAAGGTGCTTTCTACAGCTCAATACAATATGAGAGAGATATGTAATTAATTCCTTAATCAACATTGAGTTGACACATGAAAATTAAAAAAATATTAATAACAAAAAAAAATTTCAATGTTGGCCATTTTAAGTTAAATAATTCTATATCAATTTTATATATAGAAATTCTATATCAACTCTATGAAGAGAGAGTAATTGAAAGTAAAAAAAACATATTATTTAGTAGATACTTTCTACTTTCTAGAAAGAGAGATGTGTAATTCAATCAATGCTTTATATGGAGTTGAGATGTGGCATTTTAAAAATATTAAAAAAAAAACTATTCCATATTGTGTGTGTCTATATAGAAAGTGGAGTATGAAGATTTTTAATTCCTTAGGTGCTCAAGATGGGGTTGAAATTTTACATCAACTTTATTGGGAAACATTCTACAACTGACTATGAGGGAGATATGTTATTCCTTTTGTGTTTAACATAGAGTTGACATGTGGCATTTAAAAAACTGTTAACAACAAAAACACATTTTATTCTCGGTCATAAATAAAATATTTCAATATCCATCTTAAGTAAAATAATTCTACATCAACTCTATATATAGAGAGAAATAGATACAAAATAAAAAAAAATATGATTTGGTTAATAGGTGTTTTCTACTTCCTAGAGTGAGGAAGATGCATAGTTCCTTTAATGCTTAAAGTCCAATAATCATTCTGAACTTCTCAAAATTTTCTCTTCCAAGCATATTGGTGAATATGTTAGCAATTTTTTCTTTTGTGGATTATTGTCTCAAGTGAATACTCTTGGCCTCTACATGATATCGAATCAAGTGATACTTTTTGTTTATGTTTATTAAATCATGGAATCTATGATTCTTGTCCAACTTGATTGCAGAAGTATTGTCAACTAGAAGAGGAGTAGAGTTCACTTGTTTTTCCTGCTAATCTTCAAGTATTTTCCTGAGACGTGCAATCTTCTTTGTTGTTGGAACTGATTGTTTACGTGATTTCCAGGAGACACTTGTTGATCCAAGAATCATGAGAAAGAATGAAGTTTATCCCCAACACAGTATGAATCAGAGTATCCGATCAAGTTGAAGTCATCCACCTTAGAGTACCTGAGTTCAAAATCTTGAGTTCCTTTGAAGTATTTTAGAACTCTTTTTGCAACAAACCAATGTACTTCACAAAGATTTTCCATTATAATGTCGCTCCTTGCCTAAATTTTCTTCAGAAGTATTAGGAGGTCAAACTGAGGATTGACTAAAGAGTTTAATGACCATGTTTCTAATTTCATTGTATTTATGTATCATGAGAAATGTACTTAATTGACAGGATGAAACTGATAGTCTTAATTGTTGAGTAGATTAGCATACACATTATGATTGATATTTTATTGAACATGAATTGAATACTTATGTTGTGAAAAATTGTAAACCGTGTCAAGCAGATAGGACCTACATGACTTACAAGTTTCAAGCTTTGTATAGTATGATTTTTAGGATAGGTTTGAAATGAAGAGAAAGCTCTAAAACCTTCAAGCTTTGTATAGTATGATTTTTATGATTTTTAATATAGATTTGTATAGTATGAATTTTAAGATTATAATTAAATGTGAGAATATTTTTGTCAGTGCTTTCCATCTATATGATTTTATAGAAAACCTTATTTATAAACAATTTTGTCTATAATACTAGTTGGTGGATCCATTAGCCAAGAAATCAACTACGAGTTCGATGCATGGATGGTCAGGTCGACTTAAATTAACTTGACAACTAGAAAGTACATATTTATCAGAATCCATTATATTCATTGATGGTAATATGTATTCAAGATATCCCAGGTTTCAAGGAAGTAGGTTAGATATTGACACTATAAATAAAGGACCTTGTTGCTCATTCTGATACGCAATTCAATATGTTCAATATCCAATATGATGTTCTCATCACAATGTGATGTGCTTAAGTGTTGTAACAATGTCTTTAGACACCGCCGATCTTCTGCGAAGTTGTTTTTCTTTGATTATTCTTCAAATTCTATTATTTTTTTAATAAAGGGTAACACCCAATCCTTGACAATGTGTTTGTGCTAGTTGATAAGTTTGGTGAGATGTGTATTATAATTCCTTGGGAAAACACCACCAAGTGACAATATATAGCAAACACATTCTTTGAAAAAGTCTTGGTTCACTTTGGGATACTAAGGAGCACCATCTTAGATAGAGATATTAGATTTCACAGTGTCTTTTGAACTATACTAAGTTAGGAAAAGATGGACACCAAGTTGAAGATATTATAACCTTCCATATAGATAAATATGGGTACGTAGAAGTAGTGAATAAGGAATTCATTCAACATTTGATTAATTGTAATCAAATCATCTAAGGACCTAGGATGGAAATTTAATTTATATTTAACACACTTATAATAGAGAAGTACATAATTGTATTGATAAGCCCCCTTTGGAAACTTGCTTTGGATATTTTCCACGTTCACCCTTGTTTGTTGTATATTTAGAGAAAGGAGAAGTGATGGAGGACACCATAGGAGAAGCATTAAAACAAAAAATATTCATTAATAATATTAGGGAGATACATTTTCAATCACTGGATGTAATTAATAAGTCATACGAAAAGTACCATGCATGGCATGATTAACACATAATTGAGAAAAAATTCAAAGTGGAAGATGGAGTTTGGTCACATGTAAATAGAGAAAGGATACATGGTCACGTTAATAAGATTAAATATCTATGGTAAGATCCTTTCAAATTGTTAGATAAGGTAGGTGATAATCTCTATAGTATTATTCTACTCGTATATATGGATATTTACTTAGTATTGAATGTGGATAAGATGAATCTGTATGATCCTTCCATGTCAAACCAAGAAACTAAAGAGTAATTATTAACTATCATAGAGGACTTAGAACTATAATATTAGGAAGAGTTAGTAGAAGATACAAGTTTTCAAAAGGATTCCAAAAGAAACTATATGGGGTAGCATGAGCTATAGTAGTATCTACTGAACGAATTACTTCCAAGAAACGCCAAATAGTATTCTAGGGAAAAGGTAGTGGAAACATTTGCTCACTTTCTTCAATAAAATATTTTGGGGACCAACCAAAATGGGGAGATATGATCCAGAATGGATCGCTATAAAAAATTTCATGTATTTTGGTACTTTTTGGGTCAAAACATTAGAGTTATTCGCTTGTAGTTCCCATGTTAGGGGAATTCCCCACTTTGGTGATTAAGGGTCCAAAATTTTCTAAATCATGTTTGAAGCCTTAAATGGTTGTTTTTTCTAAAATTTGTGGACAAATTTATTAGCATCTTGATGTTGTTATATACATCTGGATATCTCCAATAGCATGAATATCACTTCAATCAAAGTTATTATGAGGAATTTGTTCATCCTACATGTTAAACTATACTATTAACCTCTATGATACCTTGTGTATGTTATATTGTGTTTCATTACTCACACATGTCGAGATAGTCATGTGTAGAATTTCAAGAATATTTTAGAGGCTCTAAAACCATAACCCTAGACATGCTAAATACTAGACCACTGTGAAAGGAAGGGGAACTATTCCTATTTTATTGCTTATTTCTCCATATTGGAGCATAGCATATGAGGGTGGGATTTTGTATTAGAACATAGAAAGTGGAATATCCTATAATAGTAATATTATCTACAATGTCCATGGAAAATCCATAGTGAGTGGAGTTTATTTTTTCTTTCATTTCATAACCAAGAAAATAAACAAATGAATATACCTCACTTTCTAGATGGGTTTTTCTCATATTGTGGTTTCCTAGGGTACATGTTGTGTTAATTGTTTGGATGGTGCGCTATTTTCTTATCTTATTTCATTTCAATATTTCACGCATTAAGATACTAACATCAAATTTCAATCTTAAGGAAAACACTAAATAATAATTGATTGCATAAAATTATAAAATGTGTTTTGATGAATTGTTCAATTGAATATCCACAACAATTTACAGAGCACCCATATCTTGCGTGAAAAACCACCTAATTTTATCCATAAAGAAAAAATGTTCATTCTTAAGGGTCTACGCAATGGTTTTATGCCCCATTCATGTCCCACAATCCTAGTAATATTAATTTGGAGTTTAAGCATATTATCTCACAACCATGGTTAACATCATGAGACACACAAAAATCCTCATAATGGTGCCTACATCGTACATAAAGGAAAATGATCCCCTTTAGATATATTTGTTTATTGTTTTTGAAATTGATAATGTCCATTCGTCCCTAGAAGCTTTATTCAAGCCCTATGATCATTATTTCCTACATTCAACTATGGTGAAGGCCTTGCGAACTATCCCTTGTGAGGAGTACCTCATAATATCACCCATATTCCACTTGGAGGCCAAATATCACCTTTATAGGGAATGTACTGTGATTTGAGGTCATATTCATGCTCATCATCCCTATAAATCTATTTATGTCCTAAGGTATTTGTTTTTCTCCCTTAGCTATGGTCACAACCCCAAGACCTTTATGTGGAGTATAAAACATTGTAATGGAGCCCATATCCCATTTGAAGGTCAAATATCACCTCTAGAGGACATTTGTTGTGTTTTTAGGCCTTGTTCATTTTCGATGAGCCTTAGAAGCTTCAATTATATCCTTATGCATATTTTCCCTCAATGTATAATGGTCAAGTCCCTAAGAACCATCTTTGATGTGTAAAAGCTCTTAAGAACATCAATGTTATCATTAGAAGAGGAATATTATTTTTAGAGGGCATATGTGGTGGTTTGAGGTATAGATCATGGAGCATAATAAAATAAGCCTAATTTTGGGTCCTAAGGTATTCTATTTCCTCCCCATACGATGATCAAATCCTCAACAGTTATCCTTGAGGTAAGAAAAAAAACCTAATGGAACTCATATACCACTTTGAGACCAAATATACCATTTAGAGGGCCTATCTGGTGGTTGAAGGCCATATTCCTAGCCCTTGAGCATTAGAATCTTCGCTTAGGACCTAAGACCCTTATTTTCTTCACATCACCATGGTTAAGTACTTGATACCCAAATATGGTGCATGAAACCTAAAAATTGAACTCGTATCCCATTGAGAAGCCATATATTCCCTTTATAGGGCCATTTTAGTTGTTAAGGCATCATAGAGGAGTTAAAAGGTCATAGAGAAGGATATTTAAGGGTGTATACATTATTAATTTTTTTTTTCTTTTTAATTTAAAATCATTACATAAAAAATTACCACCTTCAAAGTTATATCCTATATGTCAAAAGATGATGTTTAATATTCTTTTAAAAAATAAAAAACATCTATACACACACATGAAAAGTGTATAAAAAAGTTATATACCTCTTCAATATATTTTCAATGATACAATGTGTGCCAAAAATAGATGTGAAGGCAAAAAGTCATGCAAAAATTACAAAGATTATTTTCCCTATCAAAAGATTTATTTTTCTTTTTTTTTTAAGAATAAGAAACCATATATGTAGAGACATAAAATATTCATTAAATTATTTTTTAGAGATCTTCAATATCTTTCCAATGATATAATGAACCTTAAAAATAGCTGGAGCTGTAAAAATTCTATTGTAAGACCCCATATTTTGGCCTTAGGCAGTTAGAACTTCGATTTAATTCATATTTGTAATTCATATCTTAGTAACTATTTGAGCTTAGTTAGAATGATATGGAAATTTGATGTGTGTATATCTGGACGTATGTATGTGTTGCATGATCACAGTTTTTTAATGTTATATGTTCATGGTGGTGATATTTATATGATTTGTTTAAACATACAAATTTAAATGTGGAATTTCAATACATGGATACTAGTTCAAAATTACATTATGAATGTCAAAAGAAATATGGATTCTCATCTAAAATTTGTGACATATCCACTTGGATATAAGCACTGGTGAGATAACCTACAGGTTGATGAGCTATGTAATTGCCAAATGATTCTAGTGTTGAGGTAACCTAGATGTCGTAGACATCAGAAAAATATTGTGTACTATACACCTTACTTATGATTTCAAATATTCCTATGAGCTATGGTAAGTGTGGTTTTGACAAGATGCACAATAGGCCAAGAGTGATTGTTCAATGATGTGACTCTAGGAAAAATAGTTTCAAAGTATGGATAGATATAAGGGGCTCACCATACTTCAAGAAGGAAGGGAGGAGGTGTTTCCCACCATTTATCCTATTGAACATAGTTGTATGAAGAGGTCAGGAGGTATTTCCCACTATTTATCCTCCAAAACGTAGAGTCTTGGGAGGGTTGTGAAAATCCATGATTCCCTTGAGGTGTGATGGGGACTACTAGTTACCTGTTGGGGAAGCTTGGTCAAGATAGATGATACTTCAACTTACGGGTTCTATTTGGAGTTAGGTCAATATATTTGATGCTCTATCTTCGATGAACAAATGAAATGATATGATGTGGAATATGGAAGTAGGGTAGGTAGGATGGATTATTTGATGTTAGATGAGAATAGATATTATGAAATTATATGTTTTATTTTTTTTTACTCATTTGGTTCATACCATGTTTAAATATATCCTTTTGATTCCCATTTGATATATTAAGTGTGAGAAATAATTATTCATGAATTATTGTAATTTTGTTCTTTAATATTTTTGAATGATACATTTACTTGATCTATTGTCTTTCATGTATTTGTGTGATCAAATAGGAACTACGCACTAGACACAATGATTGTTTATTGTTAGTACATGCACAAGATATGTGTTTTCTAGGTACACATACACACCTTGAACATGTACACTAGTACAATTAATTGATGTAGTAATTATTGATTCACATAACAAGATAACCAATAATGAGTTAAGGTTTTAAATGGTAATAAAAATAACATGCTATAATTTTAACAAAAAAATCACATATGGATCTTGGGAAGAATAAAATTGTAAGAAAAGTTTGTTGTAATCAATATATTTGTAGCCTCAACATGTTTTTAATCAAGTGAAGGTCTAGTGGGACCAGTATAGCACAAGGTTTCTTATTAGGAAAGACAAATAGAAGTTGTGTCATGAATGTTTCTTCTATTGTAGATAACAATAACTCCGAGATGGAGTTTCTTAAAGGGTGGGGGTATGTAACACCCCATATTTTGGCCTTAGACAGTTAGAACCTCAATTTTACTCATCTTAGTAATTCATTGCTTAATAACTATTTTGGATCAACTGGACTAATATAGACATTTGATATGTGTATATATGGACCTATTTATGTGTTGCATAATGTTATTTTTTTACTGTTATATGTTGTTGATGATGATATTTATGTAATTTGTTTAAACATGCAAATTTAAATGTGGAATTTCAGTCAATGTATACTAGTTCAAAATTAAGTTATGAATGTCAATACAAATATGGATTCTCATATGACATTTGTGATGTATCCACATGGATATGAGCATTGGTGAGCTAGACTATAGGTTGATGAACTATGTAACAACTAAATGAAAATAATGTTGAGGTAACCTAGATTTCATAGACATATGGAAGATAATGTGTACTATACATTTTACTTATGATTTCAAATATTTCTATGACATGTGGTAAGTGTAATTTTGACAAGATGCACAACATTCCCATAATAGTTTTTTGATTATGTGACTCTAAGAATATTAGTTGCATAATATGGATCGATATAGGGTGTTGAATCTAGTTCAATCAGGAAGGGTGCATATATTTCCCACATAGTATCATATTTTCCATAGTTGTATCAAGAGGGGTGGAGGAATTTCTCACTTTCTATCCTCTGAAATATGGAGTCATGGGAGGGTTGTGTGAAGCCATTCTCCCGTTGATGTATGATGGTGAATACCAGTTTCCTGATGGGGAAGTTTGGTCTAGATAGATGAAACTTCATCTTACAGGTTCTATATGGAGATCGGTCAATATAGTTGATGCTTCAACTTAGTCGAACAAAGGAGAGGATAGGATGTGGAAGATGAAGTGAGGGTTGGGAGGATGGATGCTTCGATGTTAGTTGAGAATAATTATTATGGAATTGTATGTGCCACTATTGTTACTCACTTGGTTCCTACCATGTTTAAAACTCTCCTTTTGTTTCATGTTTGATATTTTAAGTGTGATAAACACTTATTGATAAATTATCGTAGTTTTGTTCATTAAGATTATAGAATGATGAATTTACTTTATCTGAAGTCTTCCATCTCTTGGTGTGATCATACAAGAACTATGCATTAGATACAGTGACTGTTTATCATTAGTCCATGCACATTCTATGTGTCCACTACCTACACATACATACCATGCACATGTACACTAATACAATTACTTGATGGATTGATTATTAAACTAGGTTATTAACTATTTAATTAAATGGTTTAATGACTATGTAAATGATATTGCACACATAATTATCTAGTAGCATTATATACCTTATTTGAATTTGATTGATGGTTGGTATGATGGATTAAATGAGTATGGTGGGTTTTCATAAACTTTGGGGAACATTTTCAAGTTGCATTTATAAGGTAGCATGACAAGAAAGACTTTTAATTCTATTTATTGTTATTTTATGAAAGTTATTTATATTTTAGTTATATTTTATTTTTTCCCAAAAATATAGGATGCGGGAGATTGATGGCTAATAACGATGGTGGTTAAGGAGACTTGGAGAAGGGGGTATGGAACTTGATAAATAGGAAGAGGAATTGTTGTTGAAGGGGAGGAAGAGGTTGATAGGTTTGGGAATGTTCAGTGATTGGATTATTCTAGGAAGAAATATTCATGTGACAATATTATTGATTCTTTTGGAGTGACATGCACAGAGGGCCAAGTGACCGAAATGTTTCTTGGAGCTAGGAAGCCAACTAGGCTCGTAGTTGGATATGGGGATAATTATATTAATTCACTCTAGGAAAGTGGGAAAAAAATTCTAGTAAGCAGACTACAGTACAACTGATCAACTTCAACAAATGAAGGAGGAATTATTTTTCTTAGTACATGTAATTTTTTATGTTTTGTTATTATATTTAAAGAACATTTTTTTTTTACATCAAATATCTTAATGCATGTGCTTAAATTATCAAATATTATTTTATAACATCTAATCAAGAGGTGGTACACATATGGA
>JASDQU010712682.1:11590-27461 GCA_032191745.1 Picea mariana
ATTTTGAAATATTACTTAGCAGACTTTGTGATGAATTGCGTGTAATTTTAAAAGGAAGTGAGGTTGTTCTAAAATGAATTTCTGCACATTCTTACAAGAGGGCATTCACAAATTCCCCATTACTACTTTTTCTACAATCAACTTTGTGGGACAACCATAACAATGAAAACATGTTGAAGTTGATAGGTTTCATATTCAAATGGATTAGATATTTGCAACCACGATCCAAGTACAACAATGAATGTGTTCCTTGAGACCCAATGTAAATGAGAGCTTATGTGAGTTAAAAGGACTCAAAATGTTTGGAGAGATTGGATGGAATATTATTCAAAGCACTGAAATGATGGTTGCACATTCAAAAGGAGCATAACATTTCATTATAGGTGCCATTCAACTTCTCTCTAAAAGGTCAAAAGGGATTACAAATTTCATAGGTTTCCATGAACATGTAGTGAAGATGGTACATGGATTTCCACATTTTTTTTGTGGCAACGAAAGATGGAAACTAAAGGTTGAAGGAAATTCAATATCTGTGGTTGGTTTTTGTTGATCCCTTTGTTTTGATGAAAGCATAATGGTTCCAGCTAAACACACAACATAACACTTGGGCTATGCCACCTAGAGTGAGGATCATCGGCAACAATAAATTAGAACAAAGGACATCAAAAGTAGAAGCCAAAAAAATTATGGCAAGATCCTACTTTTTGAGAAAATGACTTTTTTGAAGACTACATAATACTAGATACATAATAAATCATCTACTAGAAAATAGGATTTACAGCACTAGAAAAAAGATAGAGATCCTAGTGAACCATAATGTCTAGAGATGCAACTATATGAATGTAAAGGATTCATCTTGTAATAGGATAGCTAGATCTAGATTGAAAGTTAAAGATAGAAAGAGAGATAAATGATAAAAAAATACAAAGCATATATATAGTGTTCTATTGGGACTATTTGATGTATCAAAACATTTTCATGATGACATTGATTGTAATGAATATGGATGGAATGAACCCCTATTTAAAAAATTATTTATGGTGTTGATGTCTTAGATGATGTGTTATTTATTGTCATGTACTCCTTTACTATCATTTATACATACATGATTATAATGACTATGGATGGAGTGGACCCTTATTTGGAAAATTGTTTATGGTATTTATGGTTTACTTAGATGATGTCTTATTTATTGTGAGGTACTCCTCTACTATCATTTCTACATACAGGTTTTCATGACTTGTTGTGTTTCTGATGTTCTCTAATGTATGATGTTCTCTAATGTATGGTAGATAGTAGTATGATGGTGAACATATTGGTTAGAGAGTCTATTTATCAAGAATGAGGCCAGAGATGTTTCTATCACCTATTATCTTTTTTCCATAAATGTAAGTCTTGGCAATTCACTTTAGGTGAGAGGTTCATATTTTTAAAGATTAACACAATGATGCTAAATTACAATTCTTTATTGAACAACCAAACTCATTTGTAAATAAATACCTTAACCTATACATCATTTTATTTTTCTAATTGTCTTTTTCTTTCTTTATGTAGGTGATGATTTAAAATATGTTTAAAAAAAAACATCATTAATATTTTTTTATTAAATTAAAAAAATAATTAAAAAACAAATCTTAATGTGGTCCTAAACCTTAACCCATTATTAACATAAATAATTTTAAAACTAATCCAAATATTCTATGTATAAATTGATATTTTATCTAATCCATAAATGTAATACAATACCGAACACAATTAGAACATTAGATAATAAGTGAGTTAGTGTACGAATATATTTATAATAAATATTATATTTGGCAACATAACTAAAAATAATTTTAAATGTTTAATATCTTTTTTAATAAATATTATATTTGGCACCATAACTAAAGTGTTTATCTTTTTTAATAAATATTATATTTGGCACTATAACTAAAAATAAATAATTTTAAATGTTTAATATTTTTTTATGAATTTTTTTTAAATAAAGGTAAATTAAATTAGAATAAACTATTTTTAAATAAAAATAACAAAAGTAAAAGTATCAAATTTTAATTTTTTCCTTTAATCATGTAAATTTGATTAGATAATCTTTATTGAAATAGTAATTTTGGATTGATGAAATTGTTATTTCTAATGTAAAAATACACTCGACACCCTTGAATACATTGATTGAAAACACAAAGTTAACATCTAATATCTTCAATTCCTAGACCATCTCATAGACAAATTAGACTATTATAATATCTTCAATTCCTAGACCATTTTATAGAAAAATTAGACTATTACAATAGGAATGAAAGTGGCCTATTTTTTTTTACGATTTCAAGCTTTTCTGGTTTGCTGTAACTGAAATTTAGTCAGATTGTCTATAACCAAGCTGTCTAATGTTGAATAATGATATCTATGATTCCTTAGATGCAAAATGATTGCTATAGGATTTTAGGCCAAAAAATGTCAGTGTACCCTCCAATTAATCTAAACATCTAAAAAAGACCATTTGATAAAGTGTTCAGAATACTACAAAAGTAATACAAAAGAAATTGTTGCTTTTAATAAAAAAAAAATCATTATTTTTAATACAAAAGAAAAAAAAATTACTCAACAACTTTCAATATCCATGGTACAATTAGATTATACATTGTTAACCTTTTATATATGTAAATACATAAGACCATTGAACATTTCATAGGAGTTTAAGAATATTTTTTTACTAAGATGTTTATATTTTGTATTAAATATAACTTTAAATTTATTTAATAACAAAATTAATTTTCCACCTTTACGAATTTAAAAAAAAAAATTAATATTTTAAAAATCAAAATCTATACTTCTTTATGTGAGACAACTTTAGCTAACTAAAAATTTCATGAAATTTGTAAGTTAGTAATAACTGTAATAAAAAAAAACTCATGATATTCATGTTAAACAACTTATCCAACCCAAAACATTAAGATGGTATTACCATATTACATTGTAATATGGTACTACCATATTACAATGTAATATAGTACTACCATATTACAATTTAATATGGTAATACCATATTACATTGTAATATGGTAATACCATATTACATTGTAATATGGTAATACCATATTACATTGTAATATTTGAAATTTTTACACATTGTATTTTTTTTAATTAATGATTTTAATAATTTATTTTTTAACCTGTTTTATGATAAACTTAATTTTTTTTATTACTTTCATTTTAAAATTTGTGTTTCCTTTTTTTGGTTGTGTCGCAAATCTTATTTATAGTGAAGTGCGAAAACATCACCAGTTTATGATTTGAACAATATTTATGAATAAATTTAATATAAATTGAAATAAATACCACTTAATGGTCTGTTCGAGAAACAACGGTTGTCACGATTACATCATGACTCAAATTGGAAAGACTCAGAACTCCGCAAAACTAAAAACCACGTGATCGTGTAATATTTTTGGATTTTCGTTATGCCGTGAATGTGAGCCGTGAAGGTATTTGATATGATTTTGGTTTTACTTGTCAAAGCTATTTCTAACTATGGCGTTTTGTGTTGTTTCTGTACTTTATTCCGTGTTTTTCGTGCCTGCTGGTGAAATAAAATAAACAAAATAGACAACACAAGATCATTGCAAACACTGCAAAATTAATTTCCTCTAAAATCTTGTTGGTTGGCATCGACTGATTGTCGATTTCTCCATGTGATTGTCGATTATTTTTGCGTTTATATCACATCTGATTACTTAATAATGAAGAAGTGGGGGATGATACGTATCATCATTATAAGATGAATGACTGAACAACTACCGAACACGATGTCGATGTGCTAACTAAGTGAAGAATATGACTTTGCAGAAATGTCTTTTAGAGAAAGAAGGAAAAATATCACCATATTGTCAGAAGGACCAGACATCGATGATGCACATTTCAGAAGAAAAAAAAAACAGAGAAAGCTGATACCGTGCAGGCGTGCTAATGATCACGGAAGATTGGAGAACGATGGCACGATAAAACGAAACTTGGGACTTTTGTAATTGGATACCTTCCGAGCTGGATGCTAGGCTGGGAATTCTGCAAAGTCACTCAGAAACCAGAGCTGAGCAATTCGCGTGGTGAAAATGGGGTACACGCAAGACCAATGGTTAGGGTTTGGGGAAGGCGCGCCCTCAACTCCCTCCAAACCAAAGCTCAAAAAATGTCTTTGGTCCCCCGGAGAAGATAGAAAACTCACCGATTACATCCTGAAAAACGGTCTCATGGGCTGCTGGAGTTATGTGGCCAAGCAGGCTGGTAAGCACCACGTCTACTCTCATTTCAATCATTTTATTTTTCCTCTTTTACTCTATTCAATTCCATTCATAGCAATAATAAGGCTTCTGCGTTCATACAGGTATAGAGAGATGTGGAAAGAGGTGCAAGCTGAGATGGATTAACTACTTAGGTCCTGGGCTTAAACGTGGTCCATTTTCACACCAAGAAGAGAAGCTGATTATACACTTACAATCCATTCTGGGTAACAGGTTTCTGTTTGTCTCCGATTCCGAGCCTCCTCTGAGTTCTGATTTTTACATTTCATTTCCAGTTAGTTTCTCCATTAATGACCATGATAATTGGCTAGGCGAGTTCCTAGATATCATGATCGTTTACGGTAATGAAAAATCTTTACAGAGATACTGATCCTCCTGATGGTTCGTTGAAAGTGAGATGAATAACAAACAATCTAATACACTATGTTAACAGATGGGCACGGATTGCAACATAATTGCCAGGACGCACAGACAATGAGATAAAGAATTACTGGAACTCTTGCATAAAGAAGAGGCGCAAGTTGGAACACCTTCCCTCTTCCTCCACCACGAACACCAAATCTAATATCCCCTCCCAATCTAATACAAATTAAGTGTCTTCTTAGTCTGCCAAGAAGTACTTGGACATTATCCTTGAAGGATCCCGACCACCTTATAATAACACCTTCAATATAGTGCCCACTGGAGTAAATCGATTCTATGCCCCAGGCGTATTGGAATTAAAACATGAACATGTACAGGATCATGTTAGTTATAAGTGTAACCTCAACAAAGTATGACTGCGAGTTGTTTTGGTTAGCTGTATCAGTGGTTAGGATTTGTTCTCATCTTCTTCATCTTCTTGTTTTGTTTTTCCTTTATAGCTTTTGACTATCATCTAATACAAGTGCGCTCCGCACATTCTTCTCCACATTCTGTCTACTATGTCTTTTGTTTCTTGCTTACCTTCTTGCTTTATCATGGTAAGAGAGCGTGGGAGGTAAGACTCTTCACAGAGATTGGAGAGCAGTCTGCTAAACAAAGTTCGGGAAGTAAAACTCCTCACATAGCCTGGAGAGAAATCCACTGAAAAGATCATTAGAGACATCACAACGCGTGGAGGCATTCCTACGAACAAAGATTCAAAGGACGAAGCATTTGAGAGTTCATGAACCTTTTTTCTTCGGGAGGAAAATGTTGAAACAAAAGAGGAGAAGTTACCATAACCATTAGATCGGCCACCGGAATAGATCTTGTCTACAAAATCATGCTCAAAAAAGACAAGGAGCACGCAGAGGAGCCGAACAAAGCTCAGTAGTTAAATTTGGGTCCAGCTAGAGTAATCATCAGATCAAGAAAAAATTGCACAGGGTTTAACTGCTGAAGTCCTTCGGACTTCATGTATTCGACGTATTTCGTGCAAAGGTCGAAGAGGAGATGAGTCTCCCAAAGTTCTGAAGTGAGTCAGGATCGTCAATTTGCAAAGGATGCGTGTCAACAGATCTTGGAGTCTGGAAGGTAAGCACTCTGGGAGATAGCCACTTAGGAAGAAACTAAGAGGTTTGACAGAGGCCCAAAGCCCGGAGTTTGTCTGGACCGTCCATCAACGAGGACACGTTGTGCTAGATCTCTTACTTCAGAGTATTAGCACTCTTGAGGGTTTACGTAGTGAAGAAGATGTTGAAACCGAAGAATATCTGAACCGTTGAAGGTTGTGGACACGTGTCGATAGATTTAACACTTCATAGGTTTGAAGTGTTATGTGTTGCAGAACTCCCGAAGCTCAGGATTTCGAAGTAAATATCATCCCTTGATCTCATTGCACACGTGGAGAAAGGATTTGCCACTTCGCTAGTTTGGGGTTTGAGGAGAACACAGTGAAGTGTTGTGTGGAATCTTGAAAGACCGAAGACCGAAGTAAATTTCAATGGTCCAATCGAGAGGACACATGGAGGTTGATCTCGTCACTTCGGAGATTCAACACTATGGAGGATAGTGCGTGTTAGCAGATAGGAACTCCTGAAGGGAAAAGTTCTGAAACATATCTTGACCGTAGGTTTTCCGAGGTGTGAGCACCATTGATATTTGAATGCCCAAAGTTTCGAAGTATTCTAAGTTGTAGATCTCGACGGGTAACTAAGACCATCGATCAGTTCGCTTGTTCGGCTATTTAGAGGAACATAGGTTTTGACGTACTGAAACACCCGAAGCTCCTAAAGTAGCTATTTTTGGGCTAGCACCGGGTTCTCATCCCTTGGTCATATGAGGACGTAACTTTAATTTATTTTTCATTAAAAACAAATAAGCCTTGGCTTGTGAGTAAAATCAAATAGTTGGATTCCGCCATTAAGGGGGAATATGTTCAATAAATAATTGAGCTTAGAGTTTTGACTCTGTAGATATCTTGCTCGGATAGTCAGCCAGATCGAAGCTAAAGAAGTGGTCTCGCCTGCGTTTTCGGCCCGAATTCATGCAAAGGATTTCGAGGACCTAATTTTATGTACAGGAAAAAGGAGGACATGTTTGCTTGCATATATCAGAGGTAGTTTTCATGCTTGATAAAAATCATGAATAATACTACCAATTTGTTTTCTATTATAAACTTTTTTTACAAAAATGGCCACCTCTAACCATTTATGACCAACACAAGGGCCAATTCTTCTTGGAAAGAACTATGAATTTTGGTCTCTCAGAATGAGATCCTTCTTACAAGGATAGGAGTGTTGGGATCCAGTGGATCTTGGATATGTGGAACCAAATCTAGTAGACCTAGCTGCCATGAGCAATCAAGAGAGAGTTGCTCAGGCAGAACAGAGGAAAAGAGAGAATAAGGCAAAGTTTTGGATTCAAAACTTAGTGGATGACTCAATTTTCTCAAGAATCATAGGTGTTGTAACTTCAAAACAGGCCTGGAACATCCTACAAAAAACTTACCAGGGAAATGACAGGTTCAAAACAGTTAAGCTGAAGACCTTGAGGATGCATTTTGAGACTTTAAAAATGACAGAGTATGAAAACATTCATCAATTTATGACCAGAGTCATGGGAATTGTAAACCAAATCAGGTTGACTGGTCAAGATATCCCTGATCAAAGGATTGTTGAGAAAGTCCTCAAAAGTATTCCAAGGAAATTTGAAATGGTTGTTACATCCATCCTTGAATCCAATGATCTATTAAAATTTCAATAGATGAACTAATGGGCTCTCTATTGACACATGAAACCATACTACATATAGAATATGAGTCAATAGCCAATGCCTTCAAGACTTAATTCTCTTTCAGCAGAGGGAGAGGCCGAGGCAGAGGAAGAGATCACAAAGGCAGAGGGAGAAGTCCAAGCAATCATCACTGAGGTGAAGGTAACACACATCAAACCCATAATCATAATTTCCATCCTCAAAGAGTCGGAGGGAGGAGATCAAATGAAAAAGCAAGCATACAATGCTATTACTACAAAAAGTATGGGCACTATGAAACTGAATGACGGATGAAGCAAGCTGATCAACACTCAGGCCGAGCACATGTCTCAAATCATGAAGGAGACACCTCAGATGGGATGTTTCTCTCGTGTCACAAAACTGAAGAACAACATAAGGACCTCTGGTTATTGGAAAATGGATGCAACGATCACATGACATATAAAAAATATTTAATTTCATGCATTGATTCTTCTATTTCATCTAATATTACATTTGGAGATGACTCTTTAGTTAAAGTTCAAGGCAAAGGAACTCGATTTATTCTCACTAAACAATATGTAAAGAAAGACATAAATGATGTCTATCATGCTCCATATCTGAAACACAATGTATTAAGTGTCGGACAACTATTTGAACATGGCTATAAGGTAATTTTTTAAGTAGCATCATGTAGGATATATGACAAACCTCCAAGCAGAAAATTGATTTCTAAAATCCACATGAATAAGAATATAATGTTTCCCGTGACCCTTAGAACTACAAATCTAACCCAATCTTATGCACAAAGTGCATCCACCTCCAATGAAACTATGATTTTGCATGCAAGATTTGGACATCTACCCTTTCAGAGTCTAAGCCTTCTACAAAATCACTCCATGGTCAAATGTCTAGCTATATTCAAAGAGAAAAATCCCCCACGTGAGTCTTGCATTCTTGGAAAACATAAGAGAACCAACTTTCCATAGTCGTTCGCTCAAGCCAGACAACACTTAGAGATGATTCACATTGACCTATTTGGACCAGTGCAAACAAAGTCAATATGTGGTAGCTTTTATTTCCTAACATTTATTGATGACTTTAGTAGGAAAATATGGACCTATTTCTTTATACACAAGTCTGAAACCTTTGCAAAATTCAAGGAGTTCAAGGTTGAAGCTGAAAAATAGAGTGGGAAATATGTGAATATTCTCAGGTTAGATGGAGGAGGAGAATATTGTTCAACAGAATTTACAAATTTCTGCAAATCGCAAGGAATAATCATGCAAACCACAGGTAGGCATACTCCACAACAAAATGGAGTGGTTGAGAGGAAAAATTAGACTATAATGAACATGGAAAGGAGCCTTCTCAGAGAGAAATTTCTGTCAACTCTATTTTGGGATGAACCAGTAACATGCTCAGTTTATCTTCTATATAGATCCCCAACCACTAGTATCAAGATGAAGGTCCCTCAATAATCATGGAGTGAGACAAAACTAAATGTTGCTCATCTTAGGACTTTTGGATGCATTGCATTCGCTCACACACCTTCCGAATTGAGGAGGAAACTTGATGATCGAAGTGAGAAATGCATTTTTGTTGGCTATAGTGAGACATCCAAAGCATATAGACTCTACAATCTGATTTCAAAGAAACTCATTCTCAGCAGAGATATCAAATTTCTTGAAAATCGGTTTTGGAGTGACTCTGAAAATTACCCTATGGACAATCAAAATCCATTGTTGCCACTTCCTGAAAACATAGAAAATTCAGGACACGAAACACATCAGCCTACTCTTACAAGATTGCAAGTACAAGGATAACCTGAAAGTCCTTAGGACAACTCTTCTTCAAGTAGAAATTCATCCTCTGAACTTCAAAATCAAAGAAATCGAAGCTTGAGAGAAATCCATCAGCACTTGGATGATATTGATTAGCACAATCTTTTTGCATTAATGTCATGTCAACCTACCTCTTTGAAAGAGGAAGCTAAAGAGCCACATTGGGTTCAAGCCATGAACCAAGAGATTGACTCCATTGAGAGGAACAAGACATGGGATGTTGATCTGCCCACACATAAGACAAGTACTGGTGTCAAGTGGGTTTACAAAAATAAACTCAATGAAAATGAATAGATTGAAAAACACAAAGCAAGACTTGTTACCAAAGGATTCTCACAACAACCAGGCATTGATTATGGTGAAACGTTTTCTCTAGTAGCAAGTTTGGACATTGTAAGGACTCTTTTAGCCATAACAGTTCAAAAAAAATGACAAGTATACCAGATGGATGTCAAGATAGTTTTTCTGAATGGTGTCTTAGAAGAAGAGGTTTATGTGGATCAACCACCTAGATTTCAAGTCAAATCTCATCCAATCTAAGTGTATCGGTTGAAGAAAGCCTTATATGGCCTAAAGCAAGGTCCAAGAGCTTGGTACAACATAATTGACACTTATCTAATCAATAGTGGTTTAAGAAGAAACCAAAATGAGCCAACTCTATACACCAAAAAAGATCACCAAGGTAAAATTTTGATTGTACGTTTATATGTTGATGACATGATATATACTGCAAATCTTGAGTTAACCGATTTTAAATATGCCATGCAATCCGAGTTTGAGATGAAAGATCTTGGCATAATGTAATATTTTTTGGGGATTGAGCTTGACCAATCACCCAAAGAAATTTGTGTCTCTAAGCAAAAGTATGCAACAAACATCCTCAAAATATTTCACAAGGAAGACTGCAATCCAGGAGACACCCCCATACCCCTAGGAACAAAATTGAGCAAACAAGATGAAGGCCCTGAATTCTACTTTGTACAAAAGTTTAGTAGGTAGTTTGTTGTATTTTAAAACAACTAGGCCCGATATTATGTATGGAGACGACATTGTTTCCAGGTTCATGGAATCTCCCAAAGATTCTCACTAGAAGATGGAAAAAATGATTCTGAGATATGTTGCTAGTACTCTCAATTTTGGTTTATGGTGTACACTAAGTCTGAAGATAATCATCTTTCTAGTTAGACTAATAGTGATTTTGCACGCAACCTAGATGACTGAAAAACACTTGTATTCTTTTCACCTCAGCACAAATCTAATTTCTTGGGCATCAAAGAAGCAACCCATTGTCTTAATATCTTTTGCAGAAGCGGAGTTTGTCGCTGCTACCTCAGCTTCCTTTCAAACTATGTGGTATCAAAGACTATTGAATGGCATGTCACATACATAAAATGAGCGAACTCTTATCTTCTGTGACAATACTTTAGTAACTGCTTTATCTAAACACCATGTTTTTTATAAGAAAAGAAAGCACATTGACACTCGCTATCACTTCGTACGTGATCTAGTCAATAATGGTCAAATTACTCTTCAATTTTGTGGCTCACGAGATCAACTTGCAAAAATCTTTACAAAGCCATTAGGAAAAAACATTTTTGATTTTCAAAGACAACACTTGGGCATTATCAGTACTGATGTTTGTAACTGTACCAGTCGTTAGGATTTGTTCTAATCTTCTTGATCTTCTTGTTTCATTATCCACACATTCTTGTCCCCATTTTGTCTACTATGTTTCTTGTTTCTTGCTTAGCTTCTTGCTTTATCAGATAAAACTGATGAGTACTGTTCAATTCCAGGCCCCAAAAATAACTGATAGATTTCTACACATACTTCTGAGACCTTCTCTAGCCATACACCTTTTATATCTCCTAGATTGCAAGCACAAGACCTTCGTACTTGTAAGACTGCAAAACCATCTGCATTCGACCAATTAGGAATAAAGACAGGCAGGACTACAGTACCACCTCGTGAAGCACCTCGCTCTGCCCATTAATCTCTTGCCTCAACAAGAATCACCAGTCCTGCTCTGGTTGAAAGCGAGTCATTGGAAGAAAAATTAGAAAATGATGAAGATCATATAATTATCGACTATTCAACTCTATGGAATGGAATGCTACTCATCCCTACTCAAATGAAGCCCATTGCCCTCATGTCGTCTATCCAGAAGCTTATCCCACTCGAGGAGTGAATTATTATCCTATCAGATTTCGAGGTCTTGTACGAGAAAACTACTCATCAATCATGCTTTAGTACACCAGCAATTAGATGGTCTGCTGGCTAGTTTAACAATTTTCAGAATGATTGCAACGCTTGACTAAATTTGAGATATGATGCAAACTTGGGCTATGTTTATACTAATTGCATGCAGAAGAGCCAGTTGCCTGAGATGGAGGGAGGAGGGGCACTTGGTTATTGTTCAAGAATTGCCAGTTAAGAAGCGAATGCAAATCCAATTTCTACAATAATAAGAGGAAGTGGACCATTGGAGACTGAATGCAAGGGTGGAATAGGCCAAGTCGTAGCTTTGGCGCATGACCATATGTACAATACCAATCCTACCATTCCTTGGGATCTGGATCAAATCTATTTTAGCTAGAACATGCAATGGATTGATGACGTTCGACTTCCAGTTGAGAGCTAGAACAAGCTTATTTTATGGATCTTAGATTATATATAAGCTTATTTTATGGATCTGTAGATTATATTTTCGAGGAAAAACTATTAGGTTTCAACAATTATGCTACTTTTTTTTCTTTTGGTTAGCCTTTTTGAATATGTAATTATGATTCCAAACTATTTACCTTGAAGGTGTATCCGCTTCAACCAATCGTCCGTGATAGGCAAATAAACCATTCATGAAGCACATTCCAACCTTTAATAAAACAGATGTAAATATTTCAGGGATTCTTATAAATCTAAGCTCATGCCTTTTTTGTAACATTCAAATAGCTTCCATGATCCAGCATATCGTCCATCAATCTTCAGAATCATATCCTCAGTCAATCTTCATATCAATTGGATGATCCTTAAAATATAAACACTGCCAGGTGCAGACCGACCACGATGAATGAGTGATGGGGGACTGAGTGTCCACAGAGTGGGCAAGGGATTAGGGGCTGGAAGGTGGAAAAAGGGGCTGAGTGTTGAGCCTAGGGGCTAAGACTAAAGGGATTAGGCCTGGAATAATATTTTAATATTATTTCCAAAAAGAGCCATGTGCATATTATTTTATCCTAAGTTCCTGGCAAGGAGGGGAACGTGCAAAGGGGATGCACACTGTGGGAATGCATGCAGTTCCCAGGGTGACAAGTGTCAACCCTGGTGCATGAAAATATAATCATCGAGATGAACTGTGTGAGGGGATCTTCTCCATTCTACCCGATCGTCTAAGGGGGAACCAGTCCGACCTTTGCAAGATTACCCTCGTACCATTCTGAAACAAAAACCGTGATACGATTCTGTGATTGCTGAACCTGTTGGAGAAGCCCGTGTTCATTTTTCCCAATTGGTTGTTGTGGCCGCGCAGTGCTGGACTGCGCGTAGCATATTGACTAGAGAAATCTCATACTGAGCTGGTGTATGTCCTCTCTTCTAGTGAGAGAGGTGACTGTGGTTGGAAGAAGTAGGTTTTCAGGCCTATGAGAAACTCTTTCCAGGTGAAAGAGTTTTCTGGGAAGCGGTCTCTTCCAGAGAGTGTCCAGCACCAGCTTCAGACTCTGAGACTTCTTGATCCAACCTGTTGCCGAGACCCAGAGAGGAGGTTAGCACCGATGGACTGTGCGTGTGAACGTGTATACTCCCAGGCGGAACAGGCATGTGGGGAATGAGAGTCTGGTAGTAGTGGGCGTAAGATGGCATCTTTGGGAAGAACCTTTCCAGATATTTCAATGTTGTTTCCCTGTAACCACAACCTAGCCTAGAATTCCTTGCCTTAGGGTGGAGTTCAGTCCCAGCTCGGGGGTGATCCACTGTTGAGATGATGAGCAATGTGGTCTAAGGCTGGGAGGTTCGTGGAAGGCCTGCATTTGGTTGGTGGATTTCACCATTGTTACAAGATAAGTGTCTAACTATGTTCTTATCACATTTGGCATGACTGTGTTGTATACATATTATGAATCATGTTTTCCACTGTGTATATGAATTAATATGAAAAGCTAATTGCTTGTTGATCGTGGTAGTAATTCATATGAATACTCTGTGTTGAATGTGTTTAATTGTTAAATGCATGTGGAGTATATACTGGACTGTATGTGTTATGTGAATCCAACGTAAGTGTATATAGATTGTTATAATGTGCGTTAAAAGCCTTGGTCAGCAAAAGGTACACTACAAATTGGTATCAGAGCCAAGGTTTTGACGTTGAGCCTAGATGGGCCAGTGGAGTGGTCGTTGGACCAAGAATGTGAAGGAAATTGAGTAGGGAGGACCAATTTCAGACCTTGGTTTGTTCCGAAGTGCCAAGGGGACACTTGACGAGTTTTTATTAACCTCAGGAGGTATAGCGATGCTATGAAACCACAACTGGTGTGGTCTATGGCCACGGGGAGATAGGTCTCTACACCAATGGTGTTAGAACTGAAGGATCTATTCAGGAGGGAAGGTGAACCCTTGTAACCATCAGATATGGAGAATGTGCACAAGGTTTAAAGCCTTTGGATATTGCACAGGGGATTGGAAAATTGTGATACACGAAATCCCAATTTGGTTAGGAACGGTTTGAGTCATCAGATCTCAGTCGGAAAACCCGATAGCCGTTGGATCTGTCATGAGATGCCCGAAGGTTAAACCTTAGTATTTAGGGGTGAAAGCTCTGAATTAGCGAGAGAGAATCTGAGCCGTCCATCTAAGGAAGGATGACTATCACGTGATCGTCCAATTCAGAGATCTGGACACCCGGACTCACATAGGTGAGCGTTTTTGATCTTGCACTGGGTGAAGTCCCAAGAATGAATCAGGATCGCCCATTCGTTGTGGACACGTGGCAGTAATCCAGGCAATCGGGGAAAGTCCCGATAGAAGAGTCATCCATCGAAAATCGGGGTTCGGGGAATCGCGAACCCTGAGGATGTATATGTCTCAGCATTGGAAAGTCCGAAACATCGATGGAGTGTTGGACCATTGAATGGTCTACCATACGAGTGTATCAGAGAAAGAGCATATCGGGGTTTGCGGAATCGCAAACCCTGAGGACATTTGTGTTTCAGCTTTGGAAAGTCTGAAACCCCGATAGGAGGTACGACTGTGGTCGCGTAAGGGGATGAGAACCACGCAGACACATGGCAAAGTACCACGTGCCAGTAGGATGTAAAGAGAAGCGAGAGAGGTGGGACCCGATGACGTCATTGAAAGCGACGTGGACCCTCATGAACGTACCAAATTCCACGGTGGTGAAGGGCGACAGCTGTGTTGTGGGCCTGGAGGATAAAGTAATTCTCGATTTCGTGGATTTGCGAGATAAGTGCATAGGAGCTTGACATTGAAACTCGTGAATTCACGAAGTAGGGAGAATGAGAGGAGAAAAGTCAACATCACTTCTCGGGATTTCGTGAAAGGGAGGCGCCAGGGTTGGACGCCACAACTCATGAAGGTGCGAGTAGAAAAGAGTGCTAACACTTAGAATTAGACCTAGACTATGGTCATGCATAGCAGACCCTAGCAAGGAGAGAGCCATACCCTTGTCACATCTCAGGTATCATCGTTTAGACGAATGAGTCGAAGGATTTCGACTCACGAACTCGCGATATCGCGAGTTGCAAAAAGGGTGACTTGGATTTCGTATTTTTAACTGTCGGATCTTCGTGGACCGAGATTTCGAAGTTCAGAAGTCTCAGAAATTGCAGAACCAAACGAGAGCTCAAAAAACTTAATTGAATCAAAATATATTTTGTTCTTGTTCGTATTGGATTACGAATGTTATGGATTTTTTTGAAGGTTTAATGGACTGACAAACTTTGAATTGAATTGCACAGTGAGTGTGCAGAGTTCAACGAAGGTTAGGATTCCAGTTAACCAGCGCTGAGTATGGAGTCGGGAAGAGTGCAGATTACTCCTGAAATAGAAGATGAACACGAAGGAAAGGATGTTAACCTAGGAGTCGAAGGATCGAACTGTAATGGACATGGAAAGGAGATGGATAAGGAAGGTCACATGATGAAAATCATTGAAAGGTTGCAAAGAGAGGCCAGGGCTCGCCGAGATGATAGCCGAAAACTTATGAAAGTCAGGGATTGGCAAGGTGAGCTAAACTTAAAATTTTTGAAGAGCCTCGAAAGAATAGAGAAGAAACTTGAGAAGGGAAGAGACACAGGTACGATAAAGAGTCACAGAAATCATGGGAGAAGAAGTAGATCAAGGAGTGGTAGCTGACATCACAGTTGCTCCCAAAAACATTCTGACAGGGAGACAGACAGAAGTTCGAGCTCGTTCCCTACCAGAAAGCATAGAAAATCTGGAAAGGAGGAATTGAAGGGAGAGATGAACAAAATTAAACCTCCAACATTCGATGGAGAGCATAAGAAGGAGGAAGATGCTGAAACTTGGTTATTGGGCATGAAGAAATACTTCCAGCTGCAG
>JASDQU010712683.1:14200-24513 GCA_032191745.1 Picea mariana
TCAGAGGGAAGATATGACAAATTGATGATATATCACTTTAAGCTATTGGATCACTTCACAGGTAAGACCCCCATCAATTTGCCTTATTTCTTGTATCACAGTTTGACTAAAGTATGCAAGAGGATTAGAGCTCAACCCTTGAGCATGAAAACTACTTTATGTCACCTTGGCCTCATAAAATTCATCATCCTGCAAGAATTGAAGCAACAGGAGAGGAGCTGGGAGCACTTTCTGTTCTGGGAAGGTTTTGAAACCCAGAATCAGACTGCAAATGAGCAGATGGCAGGTTCAAAGAAGCAATTGTCTCCTCATAGTAGCTCAAGGAGAAGAAGAGCCTTGCCAAGACCTTCAGAGGACAAAATTTCTAGAATGAAGCCTCACAGGTTGAAGAGAAAATTGAGCTTCGAACAGACTACAGAGCAGACTACACAGCAAAATTCAGGGCATCCTACACAACAAAATTTAGGGCATCCTACATAGCAGAGTACAGGGAAGAACATCCTTAATTTGCCATATTCAGATTCAGAATCTGAGCAAAAAGATCAGTGCCCTGCCATCAAGAGTTCTGAGCAATCAGCTGAATGTGCTCAGAACTATGAAACTTTCAATTTGACAGAGCAGGGAGAATCATCAAAAAACCCTAGATCAAATAAATCTCAGAAAATCAAACATCTCAAGGAGGTAATTGCCCAGCAAGAGGTCTTGGAGCGAGTGATTAAGGATAGGTATAAAAAATTATCTGATAACTTTGCCAAGACAAATGCAGCGTTTGAAAGATTGGCCAAGGAGAGTGTCAGAGAGAAAAAGAGGAAGACAAAACTCATCAAAAATTACAACAGCCTGTGTTGTCTTACCAAGCGCCTCAAAAGGCAGATCAGGAGGTTAAAGCAAAAAATGAAACAAAGATCTCATCCAGACCTGAAAGTTCTTGCTCAAGTTACCGTCAACATGCAAGGTGAGAAATCGGATGCCCACTGATTTTTGTTTGAAATCGATTTCGAAGGTGAAATCTCTTTTTGTGCTCTATCGAGACTTTCAACAGTGCAAGGCTACTATTCTACTACCCGTTAGCTATGGAAAGCGACAACTTTCAACAGCTAACCCATGAAAAAATCAAACAGTTGCGCTGTTGAAAGCTGGGAAAGCAAATTTTGAGGCCGAAAATGCAACAGTTCATTTCAAACAGGTTCTTAAGATATGTCAGTGTATCAGTGGACTATGAGATTGAATGATAACCGTTCAACATCAGGGATTCAAGGGATTTTTGGTTACATATCCAAAACCATTTCCTAAAAACTCGACCATAAACATTGGGAAATTGAACAGTCACATACAGGTGTCCTGCTATTTCACCACATTGCAGATGCTAAGAGCTGAAGGAGGCAGATGTCGATTTGGAAGACTGAAGACAGTTCGACTACTTAGTTTAGTTATTGAAGACTTTAATTTCAAAGTTGTTTAGATAGAATAGAACTGTTTTTATTAAATACAGATCCATGTTTTTAGGATCTGTATAACTGTTTGTAAGGACTATAAATGCCTATTTTTGATATCAAACAGAGGTTCGATTTTGGATAGAGTAATCTGCTATTGTACTCAGACTTTTTAACGTTAATACAGATCACAGGTTCCTTTCAATTTTGATTGTCAGTTTTCCATCATTCTTTCTGCACTATTATCTGTGTTGTCAAGCTTTGAATGGCTGTTATCCCATTGTTTAGCTCATAGCCTGATAATAGGTTTCTTGATTGTCTCTTAGACCCTACATTGTACTGGTTTAGCTACAATCTGTTCTTCACCCATTTAAAAGTTATCTGTTGATTAATCAATCTTTGAGAGCACTGTCTATTTGTTTATCATTTTGATGTTTGAATGCCATAAGCTGAATTGAGTTATCCCATTGATCCACATTTACAAAATACAAAAACATTCATTTCTTAAGTTACCAAGCACCTTTGGTCTGCAACCACAAAGGGTTTCTTGGAGTGATAACACAGGTGTCTATGGATAAAAGAGGTGTTAAAGCCAACACCCAGTAAATGTTCTCCAAAAATTCCATTGGGATCGAACCCCTTTAGAGTTTCAACATACGTTAGGTTCAATTTCTTGAAATGGGCGGAAAACTCATCAATCTTGTTGATGTTTCTACACACGAAGTCTTCAACTTTCCAGGGCAGAGGAATGAACTGTTTTTTTTTCTTGTCATGGAAAAAATGAAACCAGTGGTTGTATTGCCTTGCTATTTCTACAAAAAACATATTGTCAGTGATGTGGCATGGAAGGAAGGTAGAATTTTCATTAGAGACAAATACCATGAGGAGACTGTGATTTTCTATTTTCTCAAGTGTGCCCTTCTTGTTCAAAAACTTGCTTGCGTGGCCAGACATCCACGGAGCATCCTTGCCTAACAATAAATCTTTGAAAACTGAGATGAATCCATTAAAAACTTCATAAAACAATGGGAGGCCTTGTGTCTCCAGAGGTCATCGTGCCAGAATATTACTGGGTCGAATCCATAGTTTATTTTATTGGAAAGAGAAAGTTTTGGAAACAGGAAACAATACACAATTGCGAAAATCAAGTAGGATGACATATAAAATTTATTCAATTCTTTGAATCGTGACAACTGGGAATAGAGTTCAATGGATATTATCTTTCCCCAATCGAAAATGTATTGTTCCTTGACTATGAAATACAAAATATAAATAATTACATGGAAAATGCTTGTTGTGGATGCCTGTCCCGTTATTCTTGTAAACAACCAAGCAATTTCCCGGAATGGATTTCTAAAGGAACTTACCTGGGGCCTTGTGATATCTTCAGGAGCTGTTGTCAGGTCTTCGAGAAATTCAGCTAAGATGTCCAACCCGTTATGATGTTTTTCTAGAAACTGCTTGCAGTCTTGTCCTCTGAACGTTAATGTTGGTTTCGACAATTTCAACATCTCACTGAAGAGATGAGGTGACAAAGAAATAGGAGAATGGTCGCACAGTGGAATAATTATTTGGCCTGGAATATATTTTTCAGCACACCAAGAGACCACCTCCTTACAGTCAAAAACCTCAGGGACGCAGCCTGCACAAGCGATTTCGGAGGTCCAAATCACTTCATTCTGGGCAGAACAAGATGAATAGTAAAAGTATGCCCTAGACGACTGGAACCTTTGGTCCTCTTCTGCGAACATATTTACTGTATCTCCACAAAAATGTTGTTGACCTGCTGCCATAGGTCTACAAAGACATTTATTTGTTCCAGATGATGAATGAAATGAAAGGTTGGAAGGGATAATATAACCCTGCACAAATTTTGGTTGAAAGAGTGTGAATGGGAGATGTCCTCGAGACTTTCATTGATTAATGACAATCTGGATGGTTGTTGCATGATGCGTTGTTAACATTAAACACTACTAATTGCATATATAGAAATGCAAACATCGTGGATATTGCAATGAGCTATTGAGAATTGCAAATTTCTTGACCAGCCCAACACGACAATGTGTGTTGGAGATGAACAATCGGAAGGGACAAAATAAGTTTCCGCACATTTTGGTTTAATGCATAATAATGGGATATCTCCTTGAGTTTTTCGCCCATTAATGACAATGTTGACAGTTCCTGCATGGTGACCTGTTAGCATCAAAGGTTTCTAATTGCATAGCAAGAAAGTACGGAGGTCGCAGGCAGGGGAAAAAAACCGCTACAAAATAAGGTTGCAAGGTACAACTGTTGAAGGTGAGGGTGCCAGGGTCAAATTGTATGTCTTGGAACTTTTTGATTGCAATACGCATAACCCGCCAACCGTGGCGATAAAATTGGATAAGTATGGAGAGCAATAGCGGTCGGTCAGAGGAGTCGTGTGATTATATAGATGGATATAAAGATGTCTCAACCCGCCAACGCTGGAACCCATGTTTATAGAAAGGAGACTATGTATATAACCACAAAGTGATAATACAAGGGAAAAAGGACCAACGAGTCCATGGAGACAATGTAAATCACCTAAATTTTGAGTGCAATATGCATATCAGGGAAGAATAAGTAGCAGACTTCGAATGTGCTAACCTGAAACACTGACTAAGAATTTGAGATTTCGTGAATCCGTGAACAGGAGGATCCAAAATAGGGTCAGAGGTCCGGATGGTCAAATTGTATTAATTGAAACATTTGAATGCACATTCTGTAACATGGAATAGGGGATGATGTCAGAACCCGAAAGTCAATTTTTATGTTGTGAATGGTTGGATGCTAACTGTTTCGTATTGCTGTGTGAAGCTGTCACTTGTAAGAGTCATTAGTAAGAGCATAGAAATTTTATATTAGGAAGCACAATTGTCAACCGTGGTATAGTGAAGCTTGCGAGTTCAAGGAGCACGCGATATAATTGTAGATTTCCAACCCAACAACCATGGACATAAAATTGCCTAAGGTGTGATTATATACATGGAGATAATGAGAGCCATAATACAGGGGAAGAAGAAAAGGGAAAAAGGAGAAAGGATTCAACGGTGTAATTGTAGATCAGGGAAAATTTGAATACAAGATGTGAACCCGGTAGTCAATTTGTATATTGCAGAGGACCAGAGTAAATAATTTGAATGCATAATTTGTAACACGGAAGAGCGGATGATGTCGGAACCCACACCTATGTCCAGTTGTCAGTACTAAGAGGTAATTTAGTATTGAAAATAATATTTTAGATTCTGTTAAATACTTCATAAGGATTAGTATCCGTAAACAATGGCAATCTCCACCTCGCCAGCCTTGCATTCCATGTGTGAATTTGTATATCACGGAACTTGAAGGACTATTTGGAGGACACAGAACAATAGAAGTGAAATGTCAAGTCAGTTAGTTCGCAACTCCACTTCTCAATTTGTATATCATGGAATTTTGGGTGCTATTTGTAACACACACAACAATGGAGGGCCAATTTTGAGCTCGTCTGCTTGAGAACCCATGATCAGAAATGTTGGTAGGTATGAAAAGGAACAACTACCGGTTCAATTCTCCATGCTAGGATATAGATGGAACTGAAATTGGTCTCAACGCGACAACCATGGACATAAAATTGGCCAAGTATCGAAAGCAATAGCGATCGTTCGGATTTGTCGTCTAATTGTATAGATGGAAATAAAGATATGCCAACCCACAAATTCTGGAGCTGCATATTTCGCGAACCCACCAAAAGGAGGATCCAAAACAGGCTGAGAAGGTATCCGAAGACGAGGCAAGGCCCAGACCTTCTAATTGTATTGCTCTGAACATTTGAATGCATAATCTATAAGACGGAAGAGCGGACGATGTCTGGTAGTGAATTTGTATATTGTGGAGACTGCAATTCCAACTGTTTCGTACTTCTGTGTCCAGTTGTCACTAATAAGTGCTAATTTAATATTCTAAATAAATTTTTAGATACTGTTAGATACTTCATAGGGATTGGCATCCGTAAACAATGACAATCTGCAGTCTGTCATTTCTGCATTCCGTGTGTCAATTTCTATATCGCGAAACTGGGAGTGTTGTTTGGAGGACACAAAACAATAGAAGTGCAATGTTGACTCAGCGAGTCCGCAGATTCGCTTGTCAATTTTTATATCACGGAATTCTAGGTGCTATTTGTAGGCTACAGAATAATGGAGCCCAATTTTTGAGCTCGCCTGCGCGCCCGAGAACCCGTGATAAAAAATGTTGCTAGGTATGGAATGCAGAATTTGTGCGTGCTTTATAGAATATCGTGTCCATATTTTATAGTCCCATAATACATGGGAAGAAAATAAGGGAAAAAGGATGGAGGTGTTGGCAGTGGAATTGTAGATAATATACTGGAATAAGAGAAGGGAAAAAGAACTAAGTATCTCGCAAAAGAACATTAGGGTTCGCAAGTGCCGGACCCGCAGTGACATGCATAAAATTGGCTAATTATGGAAAGCAACAACGCTTGGTCGGATCCATCGTGTGAGGATATAGATGAATATGTTAAATCATGAATTGCAGATGACGGAGGTATATTTCGTACCACTTTGTCCACTTGTCACTAGTAAGATCATTGTTGATGTATATCAGGAAGGATGCGAAGTTGTTAGGGATAGAAAGCAACAATAGATACTTTGAACGAAGTCAATGTGTACGAGGAACCCGTGGTGAAATTGTAGATCGCAGATATTTTCAGTGCAAGATGTATATTGCAGAACGATAAACAGTTGGGTTCACAAGCGCCGACCCCACAGCGGCGGGCATAAAATTGGCCAAGTATGGAAAGGAACAAATCACTAACGTTGTTTCACTACAACATGTATATGACAAAACAGGGGACATAGGTGTTGGGTACCGGGAACTCGGGGCCTGGTGCCCAGATAATTGAGCAAGTATTGGCCAAGACAAAGTTATGATATCTATTTCAATATTTTTCATACTAGCATCTATCAATGAACAAAGTTTTCATATTTATCTGAATAGTATTCATAGTAATATATATTAATGGATTGGTTGTTTCAAATGCAAATGATCTCCCAATTTTCAAGACGCTTTTCATCTTGCAAATTTCGCTGGAACCTCAAATGTTTTTACTACAACATGTACATAGCGCAACAAGAAACATGAATTTGCATTGTGGTCTCAATGACATAAACTTCTTATCATCTATTCATCTTGTATTCATTGTAATGAGATCAACAAACGTCATCTCTCCATAAACATCAATATCTAAATTAAATTAAATGCAATCAAAATTTGGCGTGACTTTTAAGTATTTAAAGCATAAATTGTAGATTACGTAATTTTTTAGGCTGGAAGATGTATATGATGGAACAATGGACATAGTTGTTTAATACCAAAAACCCAAACATAATTGCCTAAGCATTGCCAAAGATGAATTTTTTTTGTATTTATTCCAATACTACTGATATTAGTGTATATGCACGGATATTATCAAATAGAAGAAGCTGCAATATATCCAACAAACTTCACAGGAACATTGCGTCAACAGTTCAGCCACCTTGTCGTTACTCATTATTAATTCTATTCATGGAACCCGAAGAATGGGAGAAGGACGGGTCCTCCAATTTCTTTCTTTAAATACAGGGCCGCCGCCACATAAGTATGGCCTATGAAAAATTATTCTTATATGTAAAATGTAAACAAAGAACATGCCAGGTTTTATTTAGATTGAAGTACTAGGCAGTAGAAACAAAACCTTGTGTTTCATGTTTAAACACACAGGGGAAGAAGGTAGAAATTACAATTAAAACAAATACCAGAAATTGGAAATACTGTTAAAAAAAAAACCAAAATTATTCTATATTCAAATAAGGTGGGTTACAAAATACAGTCGAGGCTATTTTCGACAATGATTGTGATTTCGCCTGCCATCGACCAATTTAAAATATGTACATTGATGAAGCTTCTTCACAGTTTTGTACTTAATCAGTGCTGCCAAGTACATCTATCCCACTTTTTTGAATATCTTCTCTCTTCCAGATATGGCCTACTTGTAATGCCTGTTTATTCAACATTCCATTCTTTGTCAAGTATTAATTTCCCTCTGTTGTCGAAAAGTTGGGGTTTAAGGTGCTTTTCTTGCAATATTCCTGACCCTTGACATCCGAGACAACTTACAAATGCCATTCAGGTTGATTTCAAAATGGAAGGAGTCGTTCTATGTCACAACAGCTAAAGTAGCGGAAAATAATTCAAGTACATAGTGACTGGTATTCTCCCTATATTCGATGATCTGTTTGGTTGAGAAGCCTGCCTGAGGATTTGTATGTGAAACTTCTTTTCTTTATTACAGTAAATTGGAAGGAACGCCCAACCCAGATGCAAAAAAAACTTTTTTGAGGTACATAACTTCTTCGGGTAGTAGAGGTGTGGCAAGTGCATCAAATGCTGCAGAATGCACCAAAAGAAGTCTGGCAAGTGTATCGAATGCTGCAGATGGCATCAAAATATATCTTTCTTCATAGCCATGGAGATATGGAGGCCGACAGAAAGGTATGGAATGTTAAGAGGTGACGCTAAATATGTAGAGTCTGCAACTACATCCAGAGGAAACCGAAAAAACTTTCAAAACGAACATAGCTTTCTGTCAAGTCGGCTACCAGGCCCACATGCAGGTCATCATACTATGAAATAGAAACTTTTGCAGTGATAATATGTCATTTTATCCACCCATAGAGTTTCTTCTACCCGCCTCCGAGGTAAACAAATACATGTGCAATCTGTACAACTCGATACAGTTGCCAAATCTGTGTTGTTGGAAGAAGCTATATACTTAAACGAAGAACTATTTTGCACCTGACCTCAAAATCCATTACAATTCCCAACAACAAAACAAAGAAGTTCAACCAACAAATCTCTAGCCATCATTTTCAACGAACCAAAGCATCGAACACAGGGAGAACACCAACCAAAACATGTTTTGTTTTTTTCGTCCTCTCTGAGTTTCTCTTTGTATAACAAAGTTTTTTTTTTACTCAAAGCTCACGTCACATAAAACTAGGCTCTTTTTTATTCTTTCATCTGCTCATCAATCGCATCTCTAAGTTGTCTTACATGTGCATGACCAGGAACATTAGAACGAAGGCACCCTAAAATGCAACTCTTTGATCATATAGAGAAATTACAATAAGTATTTAAAAACAAGGTTGGATGGTCTGCTGTAGATTTTGTGTTGATTCGTTTTAGTGAAATATGTTCTCTCTATTTTCACTTATTAATGCCAATCTTTTTGAATATGTACGCTCAATAGTGACTACCAACACGTATTAAAATTCCCATATCCGAGCAGATTTTGAAATCTGATATCTAAGATATGCACAATATTAAAGAGGGACATGATGTCAAGGCCTCTATCGATGACACGTTCGTGAACTTTGCCGAAGCTTTTAAGAAAACTAAAACTGCACAAGCAAAAAATAAAATAAAAAGTATTTCACAAATTCAAAATGCAGGGAAAAAGAAATTACCAGATCCCATAATATTCGCCTGTCTATTCATTTTAATGGGAGATGTCCTCCAGTTATTAAAGCCCATTATTTCAAAATGCACAATATTAAAAAGGGGTATGACATCAAGGTCTCTGTCGCCGACACGTTCGTGAACTATGCTGAAGCTTTGAAGAAAATTAAAACTGCATAAGGAAAAAAAAAAAAAAATTCACAAATTTAAAATGCAGGCAAAAACAAATTACCAAATCCCATAATATTTGCCTGTCTATTCATTTTAATTGGAGATGTCCTCGAGATTTCTAGTTATTAAAGCCCATATTTTCAAACCTGTCTGCTCGGTTCTAACTTTTCAAAGCATATTTAATGTGTATTGGGAAGCACAGAAGGGAGAGGGGATGGAGCCCTATGTAACAGACGTTACTACTATTGTTCTGTTTTTGTTCACGAGCTTATGTAAAATGTACGCAAAGAAAAGTAATTTGAGAATGATAGTTGTTTTGCAAGAGCCCTTAAAATTCAAATAGTGTGCAAGCCCAATTTTCATTTTGTATATCGCGGAACTGTCCATGCTATTTGTAGGACACAGAACAACAGGGACTAAACCTAGAACCTGCGATCCAAAAAATGCTCACGATTTGTTTTTGTGTTTTTTGTCCACCGGGGTATGTCAAACGCATGTAAAGTAAACTATTTCGATAATGTTAACTTTTTTGGACATTACGACCTTCAAATTCAAGTAGTCCACAAGTTCGATTGTCAATTTCTATATCGTTGAAGTCTCTGATTGTCAATTTTCATCCGCCTACCCTCACAAAACGCGATGCAAAAACTGATTAAGTATGGGATGACGGCTCCGTGCAGGCTATATATATCTACTCTATAAAATTACATATTTCATATGTTTAATCTATGATGTCCAAGAAACCTCTAATTTGATAAATTTCAATGTTTTCTATCCAGGAGCCCTACTGTTAAAGAAAACTAATTCGAAAATGCTAATGTATACACCATAGTTCGATACAACCTATCCGCGAAGGCACGCCCATAATATTGGCTAAGTATGGAACCCAACTGCGGTCGGTCGAAATGATCACGAAACTCTCACTGCTGACCGATTGTCAATTTGTATATCGCAGAACTCTCTGATTGTCAATTTTAAGCCACCTACCCTGTCAACCTGCGATGCAAAAACTAGGTAAGTATGGGATGATGGCTCTGCGGTCCATGAAACCTATAATTTCATAAATTGCATTCTCTTCTGCCCAGGATTCTTTTAAATAAAACTAATTCGGGGAAGCTAATGTATACACCGAACATGACCTGTCATAGTCCGATAGAACCTATTCGCGAAGCCGCGTCCATAAAAGTG
>JASDQU010712684.1:2120-12213 GCA_032191745.1 Picea mariana
TTTGGTGTTAGATGTTCTATGTTTAATCTTGCATCAAACTATAAAGGATTAAATATGAATTGTATCTACTTAAGCCCATATACTAGCATGGCTGCTTCATTAAAAAATTGAACAAGGCACCTGTTATTAATTCCCATGTATGAGGAGAATGCATGTTTGTGGGTTGTGCTTTTACCTTTTTTTTTTTTCTTTCAAGTTGCAATCCAACTAGCAGACAAATTAGAGGTTGTTGGGGTCATGGTCTTATCAAGCTTAGTCAAAGGAAGTTATTTTCTCTCTTGGTTTGAATTGTCTAAATCATGCATCCACTTCACCCTTCCAATGGAGCATTCAATCAGGAAAACTTGTGGTGGTGAGGTTAACTCCTTAGTCATCTCTAAATCAATGTCTACATCACCCCCCAGTTAAATTTTTAATACATGACAAGTAGATCTATAGTCACTAAACAAAACCATAAACTAGGAAGATGAATACTAATTAAAATCCTATCAAAATAGGAGATAACAAAGTGCTAGATCTACATACATAGAAATTGAATACTAGAACAAAAGCTACAGTTTGCAACAATTTATCACATATCTCTAATTAATTGAAGGAATAAATTACGTCTCCAACTAGCTACACATTGGTCGAAAATCAAACTATCAAACCATTATAATGAAGCACCCTTTGTCTATTTTATAAAACAAGAGACAATACTGTTACAACAAATCTAGACACTTGCAAAGAGGCACCCCACTTGATAGAGTCAAACCTTGAACCTAGTGTGCCTAGGATGATGCACCCTCATGCATGGATAATTTCACCTAGAATAAAATTCATGCTACCAAAAAATTCACTACAATATGCAAGCATGCACCTATCTACCTTGGAAACCACAACATGCTAGAATAAATCAAACCCCTCATGCAATTCACACTAAATATCTTGAGAATTACATCCTCTAAAGATAGTGCATGCATGTAACCATGCATTTGCCCTGCCCTGCACGAAATGGAAGCAGAGATATAATAAAGAAATGCACAGAGATGTCGCAGATATTCAATAAGTTAACATAAATGTATCAGAGATGCAACCATAAACACAGATATACAGTAATACACGATTTCTATTAATGAAAGAAATGTACAGAGACTGTAAAAATATAGAGTGAAAGACACGTTAGAATGGTGGCAGCTTATCTTTGAGAAAAGATGTGATAGCTACTCGCATTCACAAGAAGATGGTTACAATGAGGCTCTGAAGGCATTTTTACAATAAACAGGAATGCCCAAAACCCTAGACATCCAAAAACCTAACCCTAGGAGATGAAGCACCAAAAGTCATGTGGGCCCCATTTGGGTAAGTGAGTACATCAACTTCCCAGGGTCGTAACTTTTGCATACGATCTCTGTTTTAGGCGTGTGATAGCTCATTGGAAAGGTATTGTCGAGGAGATTCATTTTGGGGGCTCAATCATGCCTTTGGCTATCATTGAGAATCTATATCTAGAAAAACCTTCATTTGGGCCCTCAAAATGGCCCCGAAAGTTAAAAACTGCTAAAAATAGTAAATTGCCAAAATTGCTAGAAAATTGTTTTGAGCTAGTCGAAAAAGGTGGGTGGCCATCGATATCCACCTGGATCAGATGTCTACATAACTAATGTGCTTGCCTCACCTATAGCAAAGGAAACTTCAAAAACACTCCTTCTTTGCAAGGAAGGTGTTCTCCACCAAACCAAGTTGCTCTCTTAACATCTGAAACTCCCCCTTGGCCGAGGGATTCATCAAAATGTTTGCCACCTAGAAATATTCAGGAACATTATCAATAATTATTTCTCCCTGAATCTAAACTCAATCTCTCAAGAAAYGGTTTTGAATATTAATTTGCTTTGAGAAAAATGAAATATGAGATTCTTAKAGATCTTTTTTCAACTCTAATTATAAATTTTATTGCCCAAAATATCATCCCTTGTGGGGATGCTTTGGGGATAGCATGATACGAGAAATAAACCACTTGTTAAGCACACACTTATACTGAGAGGGGGGGTGAATTAATATAAGACAATATTTTACTTTTTTCAAACATTCATCAACCATAAGAAAACAATCACATATAAGATCTATTAATTGCAGAATATGGAATAGAAGATTTACGTGGAAACCCTTTCGGGAGAAAATCGCAAAAAATYTCTTTATAATTCTTTGTATGCACCAACCTATTGTTACAAATATTTGTACGTATCAACCTAATGGAGAAACSAATCCCCACTGGTACAAATCCTGGTAGGCACCATCCTACTCTTATAGATCTTCWYATACACCAATATATTAGAGACACCAATCCCCACCGTTAAGCACCAGCTTAGAAAGAGACACCATTCTCTTCCAGATCTTCATATACACTAATCTACCRGAGACACCAATCACCACCTCTAAGCACCAACTTAGCAAGAGACACCAATCTCTTACATATCTTCATAGGCACCAATCTATTGGAGACACCAATCACCACCTCTAAGCACCAACTTAGCAAGAGACACCAATCTCTTTGTGTGAGTTGCACCAACCTTCACCGAGTCTGCTTGCTATTTTTGCATTCACTAGGTATGCTCGCTACTTTTGCCTTCACCAAGTCTACTCATTGATTTTTCCTTAACCAATATTTCTCACTATTTCTTCCTTTACCATATCTGACCAAAATTTGAATTTCCAAATGGAAACTTTCACAAAGCTTGTTGTTTTTGACCTCTTCCTAAGAACGAACTTGTACAACATGCCATGTATCCAATTTTGAAAATATGATTCTAAATATTTTACCCGAGGTACTTATGTATGTCTCCTCCGTTCTTTGAAATTTTCACAGTTTGAAGAGTCCCGAAAAAGAAGTTATAGTAAAAATGCTAAATCGACTTGCTTGAAATTTATCTCATGACCATTTAGAAACCCTAATTTTTTTCCATTGGATGTAGCTTGGGTGGTTGGGAGGAACGGTTGTTACCCTCCCCACCCACATTCAATTACTTGTTAGTGACATGTAATGCCCTCAAATGGGTTTATATGATGCTCTTGTTTTTGAGCCCCCAATATTTTGAAAATGATAATCCTCCCCATGTTCTCTCGTGGATTTCGGGGAGGGGGGGGTTCTGTGAATGTAGCGAGTACCAGTCTTCGGTGTTGTGAACCACATGTAAAAAAAAACAAAAAAACCTAACTTCCACGAAGAATATCTTAGAAAGTACAAGAAACCAACATCTGAAATTTTTACACGAGGTACTTCTATATGTCTCCTCTGCTCTATAAAAAATTCACAATCTAAAAAGTCCCATAAAATAAGTTATAGTGAAAATTCCAAACTAATCTGTTTGAAATTGATCTCAAGACCATTCAAAAACCCTAACTTCCACAGAGCATGTCTTAGAAAGTACAATGAACCATCATTTTAAAGTATACCTAAGGTACTTCTATATGGCTCCTCTGTTATATGAAAATTTCATAGTCTGAAGAGTCCCAGAAAAAATTTATAGTGAAAATTCCAAACTGACCTGTTTGAAACTGATTTAAGTAGCAATCAGGAACCCTAACTTCCATAGCGAATATTTATGAAAATATAGTGAAGAAGCCTCTAAATTTTTTACCATGTGTACACCAAGATCTCTCCTGATCTGTCTCTTCAAAATTTCAAGGTGTGAAACGTCTTAGAAAATAATTTATAGTGAAAGTGCCAAGCTAACTTGTTTGAAACTGATTTCATGAGCATTCAAGAACCTTAACTTCCACAAGTCATATCTCCGAAAGTATATCAAACCAACATATGAAATTTTTATCTCTCCTCTGTCTCCTCAAAATTTCAAGGTCTGAAACATCCCAGAAAAAAGTTATCGTGGAAATGCCAAGATGACTTGAAACTAATTTCACAACACTTCCCTTTTGGAATGATATTCAATCTTTGTTCATCCACTTCTTTAAATGTTACTCCATCTTGCACCCACACACTTTCTCTCAATACTATCTCTTTTTATAATTTTTCATAACCCTTCATTAAGGGACATGTCCATTAATTAAATAATTAATTCCCTTTTTTATTTTACTTTTCCAAATACCATGAGAAAATACCCGAATCCATGGGTTTGAAACCCCATTTCACTTTTTACATTTTCACGTGCACCCCTTTTTTTAATATACTTGTAAACCTACATGATAGCCTAGTTGTATTAATTTCCAATCCCCAGGTCTTCCCTCCTTGTTAGGTTCTGATCAATTCTTCATTCACCGTATGCAAGGTCAAAAGAATATTGGGCACTTATTTCTACAAGGTTACCCACGTGATCACATGCTGAAAACTGAGAGCTTTGGTTTGAGATGGACTTGAAGCTCCTGTCGCTTAGCACTCCATCCATATGACCATAGGTGATGCCTATAGATTTATTCAAGCTACCCTTCGCAAATGATTGAGAATGGTTTTAAAAACCACCCAAGAAAACACGAATTCACACAACGCCGATACGTGTTTCACTTAAACCTGTAGATTTTCACTTTTCGCAAATTGATATTACAATTAAGCCTTGTGTAACTTGAAAATGCGAGCATATCCACACCATCCCTTCCATCTAATTGACACGATCTGACGGTCCCCTATCTGAACAACGTTTGTTGAAGATCATTGATCTAAATATGATCAACGATTGAACAATTATAATTTCTGATCGACTTGGCTTCCTCTGTGTCATCTTAGAACTGATATGACAAATCACTTTCTTTCTATCCTCGATCCCGTTGACACTTTTATGCCTCTGCAACACAAATCTATCTAGCAATAACCTGTGAAGATCCCCGTTTAGTCAATTCCTACTTTCAGTTAGAGAAATAACAAAATTCTTTTCCATTCTAGATTGTAAAGATGCCAAGAGACACATAAACACAATAGCATATTTGATCCCAAAAAAATATTCAATTAATTTAGTGCTAGAACTTGGGCTTACAAACTATCTCAAAGCTCTCTTGTACAATCATGCAAACACACACAAAATTCCACACATTCTCTCTCTCTCTCTCTCTCTCTCTCTCTCTCTCTCTCTCTCTCTCTCTCTCTCTCTCTCTCTCCCTCTAACCTCTCCAACACTTACACATTACAATCATATAGGTGTTCAAAGTTCTCGTGTAGCTCAAACTGGCTAATCCCAAACTATCACGACAAATCCCCCTAATTTAGGACTCGGTTCCTAGAAATTAGTAACAATCCAAACTATCACAAAACTACTCAAAGCTAGATACATTTTAGAAACATCTACACACCTATTACATAAAAACTTAAAATGAAATCATTAGGGAACCAACTCTGTTAGTAAATGGTTTGACCCCCTCGGGTCAGGTTTAAGAATCTCATTTGATGCTCCTGCATCAGACTCCCGTGGAACAAAAATGTTCATGGACTCCTATCCATGAGGTCTTCAACTCTTTTTCCATGCTTCTGGATATTTGTAGCACTCATCCAGGTTACATATTTAGCAGGAATATCTCTCCACTTAACTAAGTATTCATAGTAATCCTTCCTCCTGGTTTTCTTGACAATTTCCTAATCAAGAATCCTTTCCATTTGCAACTTCTTGGTTGTAGGTAGCTGTTTCATCCACTGAAGATCTTCATGACCTTCCTCATCCTCTACCCCATATTCTTTGTAAGGGTATAGATCTACAACATTGAATATTGGGGATATTCCAATATCTGGTGGTAACTTGATTACATAGGCATTAGCTGGAAATTTCCTCAGTATTTTATAGGGTCCTATTTTCTTCAACTTTAGCTTGTTAGATTCTCCTCTTGGGAATATTTCTTTTCTCAAATGTGCCAACACTTGGTCTCGAATTTCAAAGTTAATCTCTCTTCTTTTCCAATCTCCCCTCTAAGTACTGTCTTGTAGCTATCCCTTGATYTGTTCATGCAACCTCTGCATGATTGYAGCAAAATATTCTGCATCTACACTCCTCACTTCTACTCTTCCCAAATTCCTAAGTTTATAAATACCTCTTGGATGCATTCCATACACTATTTGAAATGGACTCTTTCATGTAATCCTGYTGGGTGAATCATTGTAGGCAAATTCAGCTTGTGACAAAACTTGGTCCCATTGACTTTTATGCTCATTAACTTAAATCCTCAACAATTTCCCCAAAATCTTGTTTACCACTTCATTATGTCCATCAGTCTAAGGGTGACAGGCTGAACTAAATGATAAGTTTGTTCCAAGATTTTTCCACAAAGTCCTCCAGAAATTCCCAACAAACTTAGAGTCTCTATCTGAAATTATGCTTCTGGGCAATCCATGCAATCTCATATTTTCTTTGAATTTTTTTTTTGCTATGTATGTTGCATCACTAGTTTTGGAACATGGTATAAAATGTGCCATCTTGGAAAATCTATTGACGATCACAAAGATTAAATCATTTCCCCTTTGTGTTCTAGGTAAACCTAAAACAAAAACCATACTTATGGCATCCCATGGCTTGTCTGGTATAGGAAATGGAAGATACAAACCTGCATTTTGTTGCTTCCCCTTAGCATACTGACAATTCTACACCCGTCAACAAATTTCTTCACATCAGACCTCATACCTGGCCAGAAGTAAGAAGATCTTAACTGAGCAAACGTCTTATCATGTCCAAAGTGACCAGCTAATCCACCATTATGTTTTTCTTTCAACAAATTGTCCCTCGTTGAACACTTTAGAATGCACAACTGACTTCCTTTGAACAACAACCCCTCCTGTATCATGTACTCCATCCAAGGACTCCTATGTCCCATTACTAGATTTCCACATGCTTCATAGGCGACTTTAAAGTTTGGATCTTCTCCATACATCTCCTTGAGATGCTCAAATCCCAACATAYTTACTTGAAACTCCTGCAAAATTAAACATCTCYTGCACAAAGCACATACAACTTTGTTAGCATTCCCAGTAATATGATTAATGACAAAAGTAAAATTCTGCATGAATTCTACCCATTTAGCATGTCTCTGGTTCAATTTCTCCTACTTAGTTATAAAATGCAAAGCATGATTTTCAGTATACATAATAAATTCTTTAGGCATAAGATAATGCCTCCATTTCTTCAGGGCCTGGATCACTGCATAAAATTTCTTATCGTAAGTTGAATACTTTCTCTTGGCATCATTCAACTTGTCACTAAAATAAGCAACAAGATTATCTTCTTGGCTCAATACAACACCAATGGCTACCCCACTTGCATCACATCTAACTTGAAAAGGTTTTTGAAAATTTGGTAAAATTAGAACATGTTTCTTTGTAATCTTCTCCTTTAACARTCTGAATCCTTTTTCAACTTCCCTTGTCCAATTAAAGGACCGATGTTCCTTCTTTATAGTTTCYACTATAGCAGCACAAATACTACTGAAATTTCTAGTACATTTTCTGTAGAAACTTACCAACTTGTGAAATCTTCTTACYTCATAAATAGTCTTTGGAGAAGGCCACTCTTTTATAGCTCTCACCTTCTCTAGGTCCATCTTGAGAAATCACAAATCCCAAGTAAACCAGTTTTGTCTTCACGAAGGAACACTTTTTCAGATTTATTAAAATCTTTTCCCGCTGCAGCCTCTTCAACACCAACTTCAAACATCTTAGATGCTCCCGTTTGGACATCCTACTGTACACAAGGATGTAATATAAATAAACTATTACAAATTTGCCAATGAAATCCTTAAGTACCTCATTCATTAGTCTCATGAATGTACTAGGAGCATTTGTCAAGCCAAAAGGCATGACAAGCCGTTCATACAGTCCCTCATTGGTCTTGAAGGTTGTCTTCCATTCATCTCCTTCTCTCATCATTATTTGGTGGTAACCACTCTTCAAGTATATTTTTGAAAAATAATTAGCTCCACTTAGGAAATCCATTAAGTGATCCATAAAGGGTAAGGGAAATCTCTAGCTGATTGTTATTTTGTTGATTGCTCTGGAATCCGTACACATCCTTGAACTTCCATATTTCTTTGGGCTCAAAACAATAGGTAGTACACAAGGAATTAGACTTTCCCAGATCAATCCTTTGTCCAACAACTCCTGAACCTGCTTTCTAATTCCTTCATTTTCCTTAGGTGTCAACTTGTATGCATCTTTGTTTAGCAAACTAGCTCCAAGAATTAGATCAATATGACGACTAATGCTTCTAATAGGAGGCAAAGTATCATGCAATTCATCAACTATGATTTCAGAAAATTCATTTAAGAACACTTGAACTTCAACATGTAAATCATCTACAATGGTGTTAGTAAGATATACTCCAGGCTTACCAACAACAACAAACTCTATCTCCTCTTTATTCTTGATTTCCTGCAAAAGTTCCTTCCCACTCATGAGCAATACATTTGGACCAACTTCCTCCTTAGCTCCCTCATCTTTTAGTACATGTTTATGTCCATTCTTTTCAAGGGTATATGTGTTCTTCCTTCTGTCATGAACTAATTTCCTATCATATTGCTATGGTATTCCCAACAAAATGTGACAGACATCCATAGGCATAATATCACACAAAGTTTCATCCTTATAACTACCAATTTAAATTTCTACTTTACATTGTTCAATAGTAGAATTTGATGTCCCTTCTGCAACCAATAAACCTTGTATGGAGTAGGATGTGTCACCCTCTAGAATCCTAGTTTCTCCACCATTTCTATGGAAACCAAATTATTTGTGCTACCACTATCAATGACCACCTTGCACAATTTTCCCTTTGATTTTCATGTGGTTCTGAAAAAATTCTTTCTCTGTGCTAGTTTATGGGTTTCCTTCTCTACTTTTACTAGAACTCTCTTCAACATGAGTGCTTCTCCAATATCGAGAGTCTCCTCTTTTACTTATGTTTCTGCTGTATTTTCTTGAGCTTCTGCAATGTGATCTCCTCTTGGGTTTGCTGATTTGTTTTTAGGACAATCCCAAGACGTATGCCTCGTCTTTCCATAGATATAACACCTGATTTATCTACCTCTACCTCTGCCTCTTGAGAAGAATATTCTTCCCCTGGATTCTCCTCCTATTGGTGATTGGATACTAGAAATGTCCTCTTCTTCCTTTGTATTTTGAAATCTCCCTCTCAATGATCTCTTTCCTCTAGTTGGGCTCCTTCCTCTGCCTCTTTGGCTATGTTTCTTATCCAATTTTTCCTTTGCTTTAAGTGCTTCCTGATAAGCATCTTCCATAGTTTTCAAGGTTAGGAGATTGATTTCATCCTGGATTTCATACCTTAGTCCATTAATATATCTGGAAACTTTCTCAACATCATATTCTACATGACCCGCTCTGATGTTCAGTTTGTAGAACTCTTTAATATACTCCTTCACTGACATACCCTTTTGTCTCAAATTATGGAATTTCCTAAACATATTTAGCTGATAGTCCTTTGGCATGAATTTAGCCTTGAACTTGGCCACCATTCTATCCCAACTCTTAATTTTGGCTTTTCCTTTTCTTCTTCTGTCAATCAATAACTCATCCCACCATAAGGGTGCATGTCGTTTCAACCTAGTTACAACATGCTTGACTTTATTCTCTTCATCTATATCCTCATAATCAAAATAATTTTCCATTACATTGATCCAATTAATAAATTCTTCAACGTTTAAGTTCCCTTCATACATTGAAACTTCCATTTTAGATCTGGCTCCTACTTTTGTAACTAGCCTCAATAATTTCTCTTCATTCTTCTCTTCTCCTTTTGTTCCCCATCGAAGCTTGTACCTTCAGCTTCACTGACATCTCTTGTGTTAGGTTCCCTTCTCTAAGTTGCTTCCATGGCTTCTATCCTATCTTGAAGTCTCATTAGCTCATTTTGCAACTATGTAACAACAACATTTGATGGCCTACCTCTTCTCCTAGGAGGCATGGTTGCTAAAGACAATTCTCAAAAATCTCTAATACCACTTGATAGCCTGGTTGGATCAATGCCCAATCCCTAGGTATTCCCTCCTTGTCAAGTTCTGATCAATTCTTCATTCATTGTATGCAGGCTCAAAAGAATATTGGGCACTTATTTCTATAAGGTTACCCACGTGATCACAGGCTCAAAAATAAGAGATTTGGTTTGAATTGGACTCGTAG
>JASDQU010712685.1:0-27375 GCA_032191745.1 Picea mariana
GGGGGCAAGCGGGGGTTTGGGGGCGAAGCCCCCGAAGCAAAAATTGCCTTGTAAAAGTATATTGTAATTTCATTGTAAATCTGGACCGTTCATTATAAGGTCGCAGATCTAACGGTAGAGATTATGTTAGGATTTTTTTCCCTAGAAGGCAACCCTCTTTTATGATGAAAATGTATCGCGGCTATGGTTGATGGTGAATATCGTATTCTAAAAGAGGAGACTGTGAGAGAAAGAAGAGAAAGTTACAGTGGGTTTTGTTGTAGGTTGTATCCCTTCATTTGCTGGATAATAATAAAGGAAGGACCTGGCAATTTCTCTCGTGGACGTAGCCCACACTGGGTGAACCACGTAAATCTGTGTCTCTCTTGTATTGTGTGTCTTCTGTGTTTTGTTTCTACATCTGTTTTATTTTATTGCTCCGTGGTCCTATTTTTCTAACATTTTTATGGTTTCATAACTCCACTCACACACAAAGAAGCCAAGATAGATATATAATTATATAACTGATAATAATAATAATAATTGATTGATGGATGATTCATATAATCATGTGGAAGGAATAATTTAAGGGAACATCACCCCTTAATTCATCCATTGTCATACCTTGTCAACCCAAATTGCTTGTTTTCCAAAATGATTTGTCCACATGTAAACTTTACCAACACATTCAACCCCTAGACTCCTCTTGTGGCTTTGTGGAAGTTCCCATTTTTAAATGGGAGAGTAGGATCATAAGTGTAGATATGGACCCTAATCGTGAGTAGAAAATCTTGTACTCTTCCCATTTCCTAACTGTAAATTGTATTTCAAAGTAGTGGTTGTCAAAGTGTTGTTTGCATTAGAAATCAAACAATGTTAGGGACCTAACCTCCCCAACCCCTCATGTAGGTAGAATAATATATTTCCATGTAATAAAGGACAATATTAATAATACCTAGCAATAAGGAAGAATAATTCAAATGTAAGAAGACCTAATAGAATCTTCTGCTTCCAAAAGGATCTTCCTCTAGATTATTCTTTTGGATAGATAGAATTAATATAAATAGGAGAAGAGGGTATGAGAACTTTTGTCTTAAGAATTGTTGTAATAGAGCGTTGCTTTGCTGGAGGTTTCCCCCTCGAAGAGGCAAGTGAACATGGGTTCCTATCAATAAAGATATTTTTGTGGTGTTGTGGTTTCATCTATTGTGTTGTTCCATTGTTATTCTCTGCAATATTTTTGTTTTCGGCTATTATAATGGATTTGGTACCTTACAAGTGGTATCAGATCCCTTTCCTTGGTAGAAAATTGTGGGTTAATTTTTTTTTAGGGTAGAGACGTATTTTGACGTATTAAATCTACATAGATCTGTCGTTCAACGCATAAATCCACGGTCAGGGAAGCATACACGCAGGAACTACAAGTGGTACTTAAGCGCACATTGTTGGCCACCCTTGTAATCCCTATTGGTACCCCTTCGAGTGGTAGCACACCAGACAACATCTGTATACAGATCGACATAGATATTATGAATCCCTACATAGATAAATTGATTGGTCTCTTGACTACTATTTTTCCATCGATAAAAACACTCAGGAAGATACTCTCTAGTACCTTGGTGGTCGGGTAGTACGACTAAGGGCACGACCTAGCCTCCCTAGTTGTTTCCCTGAGATATTGGGTCGAGTACTACTGTTGGACCCCACACATATATCAGAGAAATATAGCACATGGAAAACCCTTGTCTGTAGAAACCCTGAAAACCCTAACCTTTGGGATTGAAACATAAACAGAACAAACAAGATCTATTGATGTGAAACTGTGCCTCCTGCATTTTGGTTGCAAAATTCATACACGTTTTTTCCTATTAAACATTTGTTCATTTCATCACTGTAGTATTATTTATATCAGAGTATAACTCCACAAGAGTAAAACAAAAAATTCTATGTCAGCACCATTATTTGAGATCTATCCCATTGGATCCCTCTCTTCGCCCTAATCGCATTCATACATATCATTTTTCAGCAAATGTGTTTCTGTGGACCCGACCCCTTCCTGACACCTCTATTTTGAATATATCCCATTGACTTCCTCTATGTGCATTGATTGTAGTGGTACCAATCACCAGTAACCCCTTTCTGTGCAATCCCACTTTTCCCCCTATCACATCCACATGGCCCACACTCACAACCAAGATTGGGAACAATGTCTCATTGCCTTGGCCAAATATCATGACCAAACTTGGATTGATATTTCTTCACTTACTAATAGTATTGGTAACCTCAACTCTCAGCTTTCTCTGCTCGAATAACTTCCCATAACCATCACTCAATTTCCCACCGCATGTTCGCAATGCCAAGATGCAGTGAACACTTTGACCGCCTTGTTTAAGCCCACCCCAGATCCTTTCTCTTCTTTCACACCTTATAACCCTGATGGTCCTGAATCCTCTCAGTCCACCTCTTTTCCTCCCCACCACTTTCAACGAGACCTGCATCCCCCTTGCGTGGATGTGAACAAATTTGATGGCTCAAATCCCACAAGCTGGGTCACTCAAATGGAACACTATTTCTCTTTGTACAATAGTACCGATGAGCTGGCCAAACTAAGGTATGGTGTTTTCCATCTAGATATGGAACGTTGGGAATGGTGGCAATGGAGAAAAAATGCATGCCAAGGGTATGTGGCTTGGACACAATTTGTTGTAGAACTTTATGAATGCTTTGACACTGACACCCACCATTTAGGTCGTTTGACAAAGTTGAAACAATATGGCACAATGGAAGACTTTATAGTTGGTTTTGAGTGATTGGCTTTCCACATAGAGAGCATGTTTGATGCTTTTTTCGAGAACGGTTTATCAGTGGCCTCAAGGATGAGATCTATTCCCATGTCCTCATGGCCCTCATATTTGGGTGGAAGCTACTAAAAGAGCTAAGGAAGAACATCATGTTGTCTCTTCTCAAACTAGAAAACCCTCCTTTATTCCTCGCCCTAAACTAGTCACTCCCACTCGTCCTTCCACTCCACTAAAGATCTAGAAATTGACCAGGGCAGAAATGGTTGAACACCAACTTAAGGGAATTTTTTATAATTGTGATGACAAATATTTTCTTGGGCACAAGTGTAAGGAACAAAATCTTTTTATGGCCATGATCTCCGAGGTTTTTTATGAAAAATATGTCGAGTCTCTCCCTGTGGTCGAGTCACCTGAACCCACTGACATGACTCCACCTTCTGACCCTCCCGAAGTTGAACCGATCATTTCCCTAAATGCTCTCACTAGCTTCTTTACTCCCCAAACCCTCAAGCTAATTGGTTACATTAAACATCGGAAGGTCATCATCCTTGTTGATAGTGGAAGCACCCATAATTTTATTCATTGTTGCATTTCCCAACAAACTAATTCCTCTATCCGATTAGTCAATAATTTTCAAATCATGATTGCCAATGGTGGGTCCATGAAATGTGTGTATCCAAATTGTTAAGTACCACATGAAATATCATATGTCTTCTATCGACATGGGTGGTTGTGATATTGTGTTGGGTGTCGAATGGCTAAGGACTCTGGGCCCCATTCCCATGGATTTTAAGGAATTAACCATGCAATTCCACCAGGATGGCCAACAGTATAAGTTCCAAGGCATCATAATAGGTTCCCATGAGATCATCAGTTCCCATCGCATGGAAAATCTTCTCAAAAAAGGTCATTCTGACATTATTGCACAACTACATTCCATTCACGCCACAAAGATACCCTATGTGTTGTCGAACCTCCAATCCATCCTCTCCAAACATCAAGTTGTATTTTCCACTCCCTAGGGACTTACTCCTTCCTATGGTGTTCATTATCATTCCATTCCCCTCGTCCTCTGTATCCTTCCTCCCAATGTCTGTCCCTATCATCATCCTTTTTCCCAGAAAAATGAAATTGAGAAAATTGTTCAAGAATTGCTCGCCACAGGCATTATCCATCCTAGTACGAGCCCATATTCTTCTCTTGTGGTCCTGTTACTTATGAAAGAAGGATCTTGGAGAATGTGTCTTGACTTTCGTGTCCTCAACAAAATCACCATCAAAGACAAATTTCCCATTCCTATCATTAATGATCTCTTGGATGAATTGAGTGGTGCCTAGTTCTTTACTAAATTTGATCTTCGTTCTAGCTACCACCAGATACATATGAAAGAGGTTGACATTCCTAAGACTACATTTCAAACTCATGAGGGCCACTATGAGTTTTTGGTCATGCCCTTTGTCTTGTGTAATGCTCCCTCCACTTTTCAAATCCTCATTAATCATGTCTTCCGTCATTTTGTCTTAGTTTTCTTTGATGATATTCTCATCTATAGTAAAACCTGGACAACCCATCTTTCTCATGTGGATCGAGTTCTAAATCTACTATCTCAGCACCAAATTTTCCTCAAACAATCTAAATGTGCTTTTGGAGCCTCAGAAGTCAAGTACTTGGGTCATATTGTTGGAAAGGCATGTGTCAAGGTGGATCCTGAGAAGATTGAAGCTATGTAGGATTGGCCTCGCCCCAAGACTCTCAAAAGATTGCATTGTTTTCTGGGTTTAACACGTTATTATCACAAGTTTTTTAAGAATTATGGAAAGATTGTGATGCCTCTCACTACTCTCATTAAAAACAATTCTCTCACTTGGACTCCCACAACTGATCAGGCCTTTCAAGCCTTGAAGGAAGCTATGTACACCACTCCAGTCCTGACCCTTCATGATTTCACAAAGACCTTTTTCCTGGAATGTGATGCTTTCGAGAGAGAAATTGGAGCAATCCTTATGCAATATGGTCGACCTTTGGCCTTTACCAACAAACAATTGTCAGAGCGACATTTGGGCCAATAATTCTATGAAAAGGAAATGTTGGCTATTCTGCATGCAATGGATCTTTGGTGCCCTTATCTATTGGGGAAATGCTTCCAAATTAAGACATATCATCAAAGCCTCAAGTATTTTTTGGAGAAATGCCCTCCCTCCCCGGAGCAAAAAAAATGGGTGACTAAGCTCTTTGGTTATGATTATGAGATCTTTTACAAGAAAGGAAAAGAAAATGTGGTTGTTGACGCTCTTTCAAGAAAATATGAAGATGAAGGGTCCCTTTTTTCCCTCTTCTTCATTGTTCCATATTAGCTCCAAGATATTCGCTAGGAATGGCTACAAGATCCCAAAATTTCACATTTGATCCAACAATTGCAAGCCAATTCTCCAATTTCCCTAGGGTATTCTTGGCACAATGATGAGTTTCACTACTAAGGCCATTTGTATTTAAGTAAAAATTCACAACTTAAATCCACGGTACTTTCTGAACTTCATTCTACACCCACAATTGGGCATTGAGGGTTTACCAAAACCTATGATCGGGTCAAACATTCTTTTTTCTAAGATGGTATGAAACAGGATGTTCACACTTTTGTGGTAGAATGTGATGTTTGTCAATGCAACAAGGGAGAAATAGTCAAATCTCATGGCACACTACAACCGCTTCCGAGTCCACCCGTTATTTGGAGGGATATCTCTATGGATTTTATTTTGGGATTACCTAAATTGGGAAATAGGTCAGTCATCATGGTGGTCGTTGATCGTATTTCCAAGTATGTTCATTTTTTTCTCTTTAACACCCATTTACCGCCTCCACTGTGGATCAACTTTTCATATATCATGTCTTCAATATCCATGGCATGCCTCATTCTATTGTTTCTTATCGAGATCCCACTTTCACCCGAAATTTTTGGCAAGAATTGCTCAGGCTACAGGGCACTCAATTTCATCTCAGCACATCCTATCATCCCAGAATAATGGTCAAACTAAAGTTGTCAAAAAGAGTTTGGAAATATATTTGAGGTTTTTTGCATTTGAAAGGAAAAATCAGTGGGCTCAATGGTTACCACTACTTGACTGGTGGTACAACACTTCTTACCATACAACTACTCGCATGAATCCTTTTGAAGCACTATATGGACAAAATCCACCTTCAATTCTCGCATACATGCTGGGTGTCTCGAAGGTCCAAGAGGTTGACCAAATGTTTACAGTTTGAGAGGCTATTCTCTGTACCCTCAAAGAGAATTTGGTCATGGCTCAGAATCGCATGAAGAAACAAGTAGATCAAGGTTGTTATGAACGCCAATTTGTTGAAGGATACCATGTGTTTCTTTGAATGCAACCTTATAAGAAAACTTCACTCAAGGTTGACCATTGTCAGAAAATGGTGCCCAAATTTTATGGTCCTTATAAAGTTCTCAAGTGCGTGGGATAGGTGGCCTATCAGTTATCTTTGCCCAGTCATTCTAAGCTCCATCATGTTTTTCATGTCTCTCGCTTAAAGAAGGTGATTGGAACTAAGTACCAAACTCAAACCATCCTTCCTAAGTTGGATGAAGAAGGCTCCACCTGGTTGCATCCACAAGCAATTTTAGACCAGCGTGAGTGTTGTATTCGTCAATGCACCATCAAGGAAGTGTTAGTCCAGTAGAAAGATACAACTCTAGCAATGCCACTTGGGAGCTAGCTACCATTCTACAACAATTTCTTCATCTCAAGCCTTGAGGACAAGGTTGTTTTTAAGGGGGAGGGAATGTTAGGGGCCTAACCTCCCTAACCCCTCATGTAGGTAGAATAATATATTTCCATGTAATAAAGGCCAATATTAATAAGGCCTGGAAATAAGGAAGAATAAGTCAAATGTAAGAAGACCTAATAGAAGCTTTCTCTTCTATAAGGATCTTCCTCTAGATTGTTCTTTTGGATAGATAGATTTAGTATAAATAGGAGTAGAGGGTATGAGAAGTATTTTATTGAGAATTATTGTAATAGAGCATTTCTCTACTGGAGGTTTCCCCCTCGAAGAGGCAAGTGAACATTGTTTCCTATCAATAAAGGTATTATTATGGTGTTGTGGCTTCATCTATTATGTTGTTCTGCTATTATTCTTTGCAATATTTATGTTTTCAGCTATTATAATAGATATGGTACCTTACAAACAATCAATCGATGTTTACATATGTATCCCTCAAGTAATATCAAATAAAATCATTCTTGTTGAGCATGATCCATAAGAGAGTGAACTTATCCCCGAGGTAGAATTTGACCATGGAGATCACACTCATAGAATCACATTTGAATGGGAAGACATGTCGAATATCAACCATGAAAGAAATAAGACACTACAAGAAGAGACAAAGAAGCTACTATTTGTGCGAGGAGGTAAATCACAGTATAAGGTACAAAATTTAACTAATATTTGGAGTGGAAATGTTACTATTCAATTTTAATCCAACTATCCACAATTGTAATCTTACGTAGGAAAATCATTATTTGTATAGACACTATAGTTGTCAACTATTATCCAACCATCCTTATTATATGTTGAGCTTCTCCTGGTTTTTTTATAAATAGAGGGCTTCCTCTTATATTTCAATATAGTAGATCTTATAGAACCAACAATTTCTCCTATTTTTTCTCATGGAAGGTTTTTTGGTGTTGCAGAGGTTTCTTGATCCTATTATGTTGTTTTCCCAACATCTTCATGGTATCATAGCGAAGCTCTACTAACCACTTCTCATTTTCTAAGAAATATTGTCAGGATTTAATCTTTCCCACTATATTTTTGTTAGCATTTATGCCTTTATAGATATCAAATCTATGTGGTTCCTCTCTCATATTGAAGTCTACATGTAACCCTTCATTACAAATCCATAGCATGGATCAAAATAGTTTGTTGCAGGGAAGGTTCTCTCTCTATCATTTTTCTTTTCTTCCGCCATGGGGGGTTTCTTGGGAATGCAAGAGCAATTGTCCTCAAGAGAGACAAGCTCGAGACCCAACTTGATATACTCGGACCTCGTCGGGGACATGCACTGAAAAACGATCAAGAGCAGCCTGCACTGATACCACTGATTCGGATTATTTTCGGCATGAAATGAGAGCAGAGATATAATAAAGAAATGTACAGAGATATCTCAGATATCAAATATTATAATAGAAATGTATCATAGATGCAACCATAAACACAGAGATACAATAATACACAATTTTCTATTAATGAGCAAAAATGTACAAAGACCATAAAAATACAGAGTGAAAGACTCGCTAGAATGGTGGCAGCTTATCTCTGAGAAGAGATGTGTCTGGTACTCACATTCACAAGAAGATGATTTTACAATGAGGCTCCAAAGGCCTTTTTATCATAAAGAAAATCCAAAACCCTAACCCCGAAAGATGAAAAACCAACAGTTTTGTGGACCCCGTTTTGGGTAGTTTGGTGTATCAACTTCCTGGGGGCGTAACTTTGGCATACGATCTTAGTTTGGGGTGCATGATAGCTCGTTGGAAAGGTATCGCCGAGGAGATTCATTTTTGGGGCTCAATCAAATACTTTGGCTATCACTAAGAAGCTCGATCCCGAAAAAACTTCATTTAGGCCCTCAAAATGGCCCCGAAAGTTGAAAACTACTAAAAATAGTAAATTACCAAATTTGCTAGAAAACTATTTTGAGCTAGTTGGAAATTGTGGGTGGTCACCAATATCCACCTGGATCAATCCTCCCTCCTTAGAAATCAATGGTATCCATTGCATTGAGTTCCTTGGGGAGAAGGAAAAGCGTTTGTTGAATCTACATCTTGATGAGTTGCTTGCCTTGTTGGAGAAGTTGCATTGCTTAGTTTATTGAAGGTTGTCCTGAACCTGTGGTTGGAAGGGTTGGACCCTTTTAACCAGTCTGGATACATGAGATTGTTGTGTGAAGAAGGAATCTTTACACTTTTCTACAATCTTTTCGACCTGCTTTTTTTGGATAGAAGGTGCTTGGGCTGAGGCTGTAGTGGTTGCAGTATCCTTTTGTTCACCTTTTGAACAGATTATGAAGAAGATGAATTTTATAGTATGAGATACTACCTTGAGGCAATGTTTAGGTGGGATAACAGTTGGAACTACCTATGGTGTCCTGTAGAGATGACCCCACAGAGTAACAATGACACTACGGGGTTGAGACTCATAGATAGCATGGGGCTTCCACATATATGGCTGGCCCAAGAGAACATCACAAACATCCAGTAGGGAAACATCACATAATACCTCATCCTTGAAGGGTTGGATGTCGTATAACAATCGACACTGTTGGCTAACATGAAGATCACGTCCCCAGCGAAGACACCCAATGTTGTATGGTTGCGGGTGTGGTGTTGTTGACAATCCCAACTGTTTGACGACCTCTGCTAAGATGAGGTTCTTCTGGTTTCCTCTATCAACAATAAAATGTAGTGGGGTCCCCTTCACCCACATATGTGAATGAAAAATGTGCTCCCCCTCTTCAGGATATGTGGATTCTTTTGGTTTAATTGTTGTAGTCGCGACAATAGCAGTGGGGTTTGCATCAATGATCTGTCTTCTATCAATATTTTCTGAATCAGATTTTGAATCGGGGTTCGACTCCTTGTATTTGATCTCATCCACCAATGACTGTTTTGAGCGATATTCATCGGTGTTGTGCCAAGGGATTTTGTGGAAATCACACCATTTTCCGATGTCCTTCTTCGTCTTTCCGTGACCCTTCTTTTCCTATGGCTTGGACTAGATTTTGGGAGACTGTTTGTTAGTGACATCTTTATCATACTTTGGTTGTTGCAGATTTGTAGACCCTAAATCCCATTTGTTCTAGTGCCTAAATTTCTTTTCGATTTTAACAACATATTGATAAGCAACATCGAATGATGAGATGTCCAGAAAATCCATTTCAGTTTGGATGTATCTGTGTAGATCCCCACGGTATTTCAGAACCAAATGTCGTTCGAAGTCTTTGATACCCAACTTTGTGTGCAAGGTATGGAAGGTATTGGTGAAATCTGGAATTGTTTGACCCCTCTCTTGTCGTAGTGTGGTCCATCTCATGTATTAGTCCTCATAGTTGCCAACTAGGTAATATTGTTCCTTTACCGCATCCACAAAAAAATCTCAAGTGGGCTTGGCCCCATATATTCCAGACTCCTCTGTGGAAATTTTCTCCCAGTAAGTTTCCCAACAATTTTTGACATGGGGGAGAGCCTTAATGAGTGAGAAGGTGATATTCTCCCTGTCGGAGAAATTATGAACAAAGAAATAACCTTCTAGCAGATTTAACCATTTTTCTAAGACATCCGCATCTATATGTCCTTCAAATATGGGAATATCAAAATTAACTTGTACCTTGAAAGGAAAGGTACTTCCAAAGTCGTCACTTGATGAGGACATGCATGTTTTTATCGGCAGACATTGAAGGATGTGGGTAAAATTCTCCATCATTTCATCCTTATGTCACATGAGAGCTTGCTCAAGCAATAGATTAATAGAATCGTCTGCTCTGTCGTTTTTATTTTCTTCCTCCATGGAGGGTTTCTTGGGCGTGCGAAAGAGATTTTCCTAAAGAGAGACCAGATCGAGACCCAACTTGCTATACTCGGACCTTGTCGGGGACATGCACTGAAAAACGATCAAGAGCAGCCTGCTCTGATACCACTGATCCGGATTATTTTCGACGCAAAATGAGAGCAGAGATATAATAAAGAAATGTATAGAGATATCTTGGATATCCAATAATATAACAGAAATTTATCATAGATGCAACCATAAACACATATATACAGTAATACACAATTTTCTATTAATGATCGAAAATGTACAAAGACTGTAAAAATACAGAGTGAAAGATTCGCTAGAATGGTGGCATCTTATCTCCAAGAAGAGATGTGTTTGCTACTCGCATTCGTAAGAATATGATTTTACAATGAGGCTCCAAAGGAATTTTTATCATAAATAAAATCCAAAACCCTAACCCCGGAATATGAAAAGCCAACAATTTTGTGTACCTCGTTTTGGGTAGTTTGGTGTATCAACTTCCCGGTGGCGTAACTTTGGCATATGATCTCCGTTTGGGGCGCATGATAGCTTGTTGGAAAGGTATAGTCAAGGAGATTCATTTTTTGGGATCAATCATAGAATTTGAATATCATTGATAAGCTTGATCTCGAAAAACCTTCATTTAGGCCCTCAAAATGGCCCTGGAAGTTAAAAACTGCTAAAAATAGTAAATTACCAAAATTGCCAGAAAACTATTTTGAACCAGTTGGAAAAGGTGGGTGGCCACCGATATCCACCTGGATCAATCCTCCCTCCTTAGGAAGCAATGGTATCCATTGCATTGAGTACCTGGGAGAGAGGGAAAAGTGTTTGTTGAATCTGCATCTTAATGAGTTGTTTGCCTTGTTGGAGAAGTTGCACTGCTTAGCTTGTTGAAGGTTGTCATGAACCTGTGGCTGGAAGGGTTGGACCTTTTTAACCAGTATAGATACATGATATTGTTGTGTGCAGAAGGAATATTTACACTTTTTTGCAATATTATTGACCTGCTTATGTTGGATAGAAGGTGCTTGGGATGAGGCTGTAGTGGTTGCAGTATCCTTCTGTTCACCTTTTGAATAGATTGTGAATAAGTTGAATTTTGTAGTATGAGATACTACCTTGCGGAAATGTTTAGGTGGGATAGTAGTTGGAACTACCTTTGGTATCCTATAAAGATGACCCCCCAGAGTAACAATGGCACTACAGGGTCGAGACTCATAGATAGCATGGTGCTTCCACATATATGGTTGGCCCAAGAGAACATCACAAACATCCAGCGGGGAAACATCACATAACACCTCATCCTTGAAGAGTTGGATGGCGTATGAAAATTGACACTGTTGGCTGACACAAAGATCTCATCCTTGGTGAAGCCACCCAATGTTGTATTGTTGTGGGTGTGTTGTTGTCAACAATCCCAATTGTTTGATGACCTTTGCTTAGATGAATTTCTTATGGCTTCCTCTATCAAAAATAAAATGTAGAGGGGTCCTCTTCACCTTCATTTGTGAATGAAAGAGGATCTCCCCCTCTTTAGGATCTATGGTTCTTCTGGTTGAATTTTTGCGGTCACGACAATAGCAGTGGGGTCTGCGTCGATGATCTGTCTTCTATCAATATTTTCTGAATCAGATTTTGAATCAGGGTTCGGCTCCTTATCTTTGATCTCAGTTGCCAATGATTTTTTTGAGCAACATTCATCAGTGTTGTGCCAAGGGATTTTGTGGAAATCGCACCATTTTCCGGTGTACTTCTTCATCTTTTCGTGACCCTTCTTTTCTTGTGGCTTGGACTGGTTTTCGGGAGACTGTTTGTTAGGTCTATCTTTATCATACTTTGGTTGTTGCAGATTTGCATACCCGAACTCCCATTTGTTCTGTTGCCTAAATTTTTGCTTGATTTTAACAACATATCAATAAGCAACACCAAGTGATGAGATGTCTAGAAAATCCATTTCAGTTTGGATGTATCTATGTAGAGCCCCACGGTATTTCAAGTATTTTATTTCCTTCATGCCCCTAAAATATGCAATTGGATTTCTTTCTTTCTGTCCCAGGTCTTGTACTGTTTATAAGCCCTGAAATTTTCCCCGATGCCTTTGGCCTTCCATCAATATATATCGCCACTCCTTTATTGTGATCGTTGTATTTTAGTTGTATAAAATTTGCAGCGACTACATATCTCCGCATACTTGGAATATATCATACCAATCTCAACCAATCTCCATAGTTGTAGCATGGTCCGACATACTCCATCAATTCAAAAATTCCTCCATATTACACCTTTAATTCATCCATGGAGAATAGACCCACGCCATGTATGGATGATGGAGCAATGTGATACATCTTCTCATTGACACAAAAGTCAGTTTCCAAGTGAGAAAATTCCTTGGGTACCCATCGTTTCACTAGATGTTTGTACCTCAAGGGAAGCTCGACATCACCTATGCTCCCATTGTCATAAGAACATGATCCTCCTTCAACAGGAAATAATTCCATGTGCCTATGGAATTTTCTTCTAAACTTTTCACCTCTAGTTGAAATCTCCCTGTTATACGTGTTGGACGTAACACTTTCCCCTATCCCCCCTGAAATTCCATTGCTCGAGGATGATAGGTCTGACATGAACCTATTCAGTTGTACCTACACTCTATTGAATGATAAAAAACTATTAGCAAGATTTCCTCTGACCTCTTTTAAATTATTTTCATTTTAGTTTAAGGTCATTTTTATAAAATACATAGTTAATGGTCATTGTGCCAAAATACGAAGGCACACAGATTTCAACATCAGCAATATTCACTGCAATACCTACTACTCTAATTCAGACTAATCACTTGGTTGTATGAGGGCATGCAACATCTTTGGTTTGGGGGAGATGACAGGCGTATGAAACATTATCTTTTCATGCCCTTCTTTTAACTTTTTGGATCACTTGTACCCATTATCCCATCATATTCTTGATCATGATGATCTATTTTTCCTAGGGTGTGCTTCCCCACGATTTATGTCATTTTGAGTGATTATGCTAGTGTATTTAGGGGAAAACTAGCATTTTTATGCTCACTAATGGAAAATTTTGCGAGATATAGTTCCAGAAAATTCACCATAGGTGTTGTAAGGGCTAAAGATGAAAACATTCATCAGATCACGACTGCAACATCACTCAGGTCGTTGTTGCAATGCCATTAGGCCATTGTTGCAATACCAATAGGTCATTTCTACAACACCATTAAGACACTACTGCAACACCATCAAGACATTTATACAACACCATTAGGACACTACTGCAACACCATCAAGGCATTTCTACAACACCATTATGCCATTACTGCAACACCAGTAGGTCATTGATGCAACACCACCATGTCATTGTTGCAACAAAATAAATTGGTTGTACTTGAGCTTAATTTTGATCCATGTAGGGTTTAATCTATTTGTGGTTAATTGGGCCATGGGAAGTGTCACATCTGTGAGATTTTCCTTATTGATTAATGGGGCAAGCTCAACCTTTTTCAACCTAACCATAGGCTTTAGGAAAAGTTGTCCCATTTCTCCTTTGTTATTTCTATTGGTAGCAGAAGGACTTAGCAAGGTTGTGATGGAAGCAAAAAGAAGAGAGAGTTTACAATGTATTAAGACATGAACTATTATTTTAACTCATATTCTATTTATAGATGGTATTATGTTATTTTAAATGGATATAAGAGGGAAGCCATAAATGTTGTGAGGGAAATCTCCCTACGGACTAGCAAATAGAGTTCAGACTTTGCATGCAGATATGACCGGAGAAAAAATACTTTCTACCTTCATCCTTAGATTTAAATCCCCTTTTCTTAGTAAATGCAAGGAAAGATCAACCTACCTCGTTCCCGACGTTTGATGTCAATCCTCCGTTGTACTTGATTACTTGTTCGCAATACTCCTTCCAAAGCTGACATGCATACAAGACAAGCAACAACTACGCATGCATCCTACTTATATACTAACGGGTTAGAAATCCAAACATTTACTAATCAAACTATAAAAAGTTCATGAATTGGGATGGGAAAAGCATTTTCTTTATTACTTTGAATGAGTCATCTTACAAAAGTTGAAACCGGCCACCGCTCTGCAAACCTGATCCTGGGATCCTCTTCTACTGTCCTCCAACTTCTTTGCTTTGTGTCTCCTTGGGCTTTAGGAAAGGATAAAGGGTTGGGACAATGGGAATACGTAAATGGGAAGAGTTTCTTTGCTATATTTTTCCTTCTCCAAATGGGACCCCTACCCCTTCTTTTATAGTCTAGAAGGAGCTAGGTATTTGGACGAACCCTCGGCCATGCATGGCCGGGAGTTTCAGTTAACTCACCCATAGATTTTGTGTTCCGTTGGTAACTTTACTTTTTTCATTCTTTTGTCAGTCCACGCGGGCTGTTTTGATTCAGCCAGCATGTACACGCATGCAGTAATGGAGTAGGGTGCATGGGCCTTTATAAAAGAGGATTTTTCAAAGAGTTGTTCAACAATGCTTTGGTAAAGAAGGGATATGAGTTGGCTTGATGCTAGGTAAGCATGTGTGGTGCAATTTAGGGTTATAACATATGCCCCCTAATGTGTGAGGTCAGAAGAGCATCTGATGGCCGAAATACATTACCAATCTTTACTAATGTGTCGAATGATTGAGCCCAAGGATCAGGAACTGGGAGGTTCCGTCTGCAAAATAAAAAATGTCTCACTGAAGCGGGCATGCCCATGCTCGGGATAAAATAGAATCATGGCTACCAATCAAATAAACTGTAGATCCATGTCATATAACTATATAAAGAGTAGCCACGAATAATACACAGCGGAGCTACATCTCGAAATCGAAAAGATATACATATAGAGTATCCATCTTCTAGAAGTTGATATGGCCTGATGGCTGGAGATGAGATCTTCAAATCTCGAGCAACAACTTCAAAATCTTCAAAACTCGGGTAGGAGTGTAATATGAGTGTGCGACTGCACTACCCGAGGTCTTCGACGGCTCGTCGGTCATGGACTTGATAATCTTGAGGATCATACTGAAGGCTTTAGTGATTTCGAACAAGGACTTGATTGGATGTTTAGGATGGCCAGGTATGAGGACAAGAGACATATTGCAGAGGGGTCGACTCAGGCTTGGTGACAAACTTCCCTTGGATAATAGCACGACAAATGATGAGACTCAAGTAGCATGGCATTAATCATAAGTCTATGAAGCAGGAGACAACGCAAACTCTCCATATGTTTGGAAGGATAACCAAATGGTGGAGGACACAACTCTATATAGCGAGAAAAATCTTCCTAAGGTCGTACTACATCCCATAGTCTGATGAACAAACGGACAGATATGCTTTATCCAAGGGCGACTCATTATGCTGCCAATAAAGAAAATACTTTTCCCTTCCTCTCTTTGGGGTATATTTGATTTTATTTTTTTTCTCAATAATTGTGGAAAAAGAATAAAGGAATATTACGTTACAAAGAAGGAACGAGTGTTGCAAACATACAAGCTCAAGGCACAAGGACAAGACTGATGTTCTAGTAGGATGATACTCAGGAAAAATCCTCCGGGGGCCAAAGGTGTTAAGACACAGAAGAAAACTGTTACAAGGCTGGCGTATAAGGTATGCAAACGCGGTTAACAAAACACACAATGGTAACATCCTTCGATGTAAGTTTAACGAGCCCGGAGAAGGTAAGCTTGGTGGTTTTTCATATTTAGAGAGTCCGAAAAAACATAAAAGGATACTCAATTGGGGTACCTTTTTCGGATATAGTCTAGTCGGTTCGAAAAATGGGTAAACTAGCACCGATAAGACGTCGATTCAAAACCATTTTAACGAGTGTGACAAGGAAAATATCACTCGGCTATTTTTTCATTTTTAAGGAGTCTGAAAAAAGCTTAACTATGGACTCCGTCAAGAATGTTCTTTTGGACCAATTTAACGAGTGTGAAAGAATAAGGTCACTCGACAATCTTTTCAATTTTAGGGAGTCTGAAAAGAGCTCAACTATGGACTCCGTTGGGGTTCCTTCTTCGTAAGTTTAGTCTCTTAGGCCCGAAAAGGGGTAAACTACCGTTGGACAGACGTGACTTCAAATTTCAGTTTAACGAGTGTGAAAGGCCACAAGATCGCTCGACAATCTTTTCATATTTAGAGGGTCTGAAAAGGGCTTAAAAGAAGACCCGTTATTTTTTGGGAGTCTTGAGGGTGAGGTCAAGAGCGAAGAAGAATCATGCAAATGAGGCTCAAACTCATATTCAGGAAAGACTATAAGGACTCCAGAGCCTACAGTGTTTTTAGAGACAGCATGAATGCTATAATGCAACCAGGATCTACCTAGGGCATCCATGTTCCGGTAAGCTCTACCGCCAAATTGCGACACTTCTAAAGTAGAGATGATGGTTCTGTGTCACAATCTGATGGGATCGATCCTATGGCAAATGAAAAAGACAACGAGATACAAAAATCAGGGTAGAAACCTAACTTATATGCTCAATTTGATCTTCGGAAAACTTTTCATGGACCGTCAAAATTTACTCAAAACTCAAAAAAAATGTCCCAATACCCGATCAAATCCCTTCCATATAACTCCTGAATCACTCTAAATGGTTTTTGGTATAAAGAAAATGATAAGGGAAGCCAAAAAAGTGACAAAAAGAGGCCAAAAAGTCTATAAATAGAAGCTGGCAGCTCATTATCACCATTGCTAATTTGGAAATTGACTCTGGAGCCAAAAGACCCCCTTTAATAAAAATGGTGATTCCGGGAGCTACAGTGGACGAAACGAACTTCCGTCTGGACCAAGTAAGTACAAACTCCCCTATCTAGCTATTCAATTCTTCATTTTTTCTTTTGATTTCATTTTTTGGGTGGGCGTCGACCTTTAAAAGATCGACCCTAGGTCCACGTAGGCTGTCTCTGGACAGGCCGCGTGTACACTTGGGCAGAGTAAAAACTGTCCGCGTTCACATGCAACTGTCACCTAGACAGCACGCGTGGACCTCCCTTTATAAACAAAAATAACCAAAGAGCACTCACTCACCCTCATGAACTTTATTGTTTTGGCAAGATGTATGTCCACTGGAGGGAAAGGGAGAATGAAGAAGTTGGTGAGTTGGTTGTGGGAGATCCTAATGTCGTGGCCGCGTTGATGCAATGTGGTTTGCTAAAGTTCTTCCTGTGTCCGTTTATGCGGGCATAACCGAGGCTACTGAATGCCTTGGTTGACTATTGGCACCCTGATGCAGAGGCTTTCATGCTAGAGGGGCAATCACTGGTACCTACCACCGAGGATATCTACTTTTTGACTGGCCTCTCAAGGAGAGGGGAACAAGTCAATTTCAGGACGTTTCCATCGGGGCCACATAACATAGCTGAACTGATAGCCCTACACTGTGAGGATGGGACAAACCGTTTGAGCTCCCAGGTGCCCATAAGTAGGATTACTAACCTATCGCTGCAAGCGATATTATTGCTCATTGGGCGGATTACCGGTTCAATGGCCTTGCATCAGGCGTCCCGCGCATAGATGAACTGTGCTATCCAATGCTTGAATGCACAAATTTTTGACTAGAGTACCACACTACTGGAGTGTATGAAGAGGCAATTGACAAATTGCCATCAGCAGACACAGAGGAACTTCGGGTTCGGGACTATTTTGTGTTCCTTCTTTTTAGAGAGAGCTATGATCTTTAGTTCTCAGGAAGTGGTACGAGGACATCAGGCCTCTTTTCCTGCTGTATGTAGATGGGCAGTATTACTACCGCGACAGGGTGGTGGAAGGACCAATGAGTCCTTCGATGATGACTTTTCTGCATGGCTATCACGGCAGATCCCTGTGATCGAGGATTACCCATATGCAGGGATAGACTTTTCGAGAGATCCTGAGATACCCATGCCTCCTAGTGAGGAGCGAGGGGAGATGGGTAAGTCTCCACCTTTGTATTTTTTTGTTGTATATGTGATTTTTATGTCATTTTTGTTATATATATCATTTTTTTATATGCCAGAGTATTTGACGGATATATGTTTGTTGCATGCAAATGTGGGACCCGTGCGACCTACCGATTATGCAAGGAACATGCGTCATCCTCAGCCAGGGGTCGCAGTTGCCGCTGTCAGGGGACCAGCAATAGCAGGAGACCTTCCAGCCGAGGAGGCTGAGAGAGTACTCAGATGAGTTGATTGGAACTTTACTGCACTCACTCGCACAGTTCCGATGGTGGAGATTGAGGACCTTCCACCATCCATGCAGCCTCATGTAGTGGGGGCACCTCGGATGTGGGTCCGATTGTTTAGGCGTTTATCCCATGCTGTGGACCAGTATAACAGGGCCCATAGGCCCTGAACCTATTTAGACATTTTACGTGCCATGAGCACTACTTGTATACATTTTTTGAGGGCATAATCCATGTGACTCGTTATTGGTCCTATTTTTTAGGTGCTTGCATCCATCTATGTACTCTGGTTACTTTTATGATATTATATATGGTTTTTTGGTCTTTTGTGTCTTATGGATCACGTGTGAAAAAATGTATTTACATGCTTATGTCAATGTTATTTCATATGTGTGCAAGATGCCAATCTAAAATTTGATTAGCTAGAGTATCTGTAATTTGGTTTAATCTCCTAGGAACATGAAAATATGTAATATAATCAAAGTTTCGTTCTAAGAGACGTACCCTAAGGAATCATCGGTGTAAAGTTGGATCATGAACCCAGTATACTCTGTTTAACCGAGACACAACCAATTGAGAATCAAGATAGACCCGGAGATGAGAGATACCCAATGACAAAGCGTCACGAAGCAACTCAATAACTGCACTGTACTCGGCGACATTATTTGTGGTGTCACCTAAGCATATACCTCCGGAGGATAACAACTGGCCCTGAGGTGTAAAGATTACCCAAGCTATGGAGGCAAGCCTCCGAGTGTGCCGAATAGCACCATCTACATATCTAACGAACACCTCGGAATCACTTGACATCTGCCATATTGACAAAAGATAACATCAATGACACATCCATAACATTTAAAAGAAGCAAAAAAGTAATAGTACAAAGACTATACATATGTTACAAAAATTTACCCACAGTGACCTGCCTATGAGTAATACTTCTTGAGGTAGAGCCCATTTCTAGACTCTGCCAAATCATTCTCTTCAAAATCAACCAGACGATAGTTGCACTTTTTTAATACCTCTTTTATGATGAAAGGCCCAAACCACATGGGTTTGAATTTGCTTGCCCCCAAGGGGTCCTTATCTTGGTCATAGACCAGGACAAGGTTGCCTTCAGAGGAAAGCCGAGGATGAACGGACCTATCATATTGACACTTGACCTTATGTTTGTGAGCCTCGTTGGCCAGGGCCGCATCATGACGCTGTTCATTGAGCTGCTCAAGGTATACTAACCGTTCTTCGAGCGGAGAAGTGTCGGGCAATAATTGTATTTCCAATTTTAGAGACGGGATCTGACATTCGATGGGAAAGACTGCCTCCAGCTCGTAAACGAGTTGAAAAGGTGAGAAACCAGTTGCAGTCTTAACAGATATTCGGTAAGCCCATAATGCCGAGTATAACATCAAATGCCAATTTGACTTGGCTAATTTGATAGTTCGCTGTAGAATAGTCTTAAGAGTTTTGTTTACAGCTTACACCTACCCATTAGCCTCGGGGTAGTAGGGTGATGAATATTCTTTCCGTAACCCAAGATTTGATGTTAATTCGGTCATCATCTAATTCTGAAAGTGACTGCCATGGTCAGTGACAATCTCCCTCAGGACATCAAACCTTGCTATGATCTAGTTGAATAAAAAGAGAGTTGCAATCTCTCCATCATCTTTAAACGTTGGCATAGCTTCCACCCACTTTGTGAAGTAGTCGACAGCTACGATGATATAGCGATGCCCCCTTGCTGAAGGGGGGTTGCAAGTAGTGTAATCAATCCCCCACTTGGTGAAGGGACCAACTGTGATGACAGAAAACATGGGATTGGGATGTGCCCTCATCTTCCGAGAGAATATTTGGCACGGATGGCACTTCTTGACCAATTCGATACAATATTTGATAAGTGTCAGCCAGAAGTAACCTTCTCATAGAATATTTTGGGTTGTTTCCAACCCGGACAAATGACTGCCACAAGCTCCGGTATGGCAATCGTTGAGCACGATAACTACCTCCTCATGTGTGAGATATCGACGTAAGATGCAGTCTACACCTCCCTGATACAATGTATCATCGAGTATGAGATAATTCTTAGCCTAATGGCATATATGCCGATGCTCATCACGAGAAGTAGAAGTGGGGCACTTCAAAGTCTGGAGATAGATAAGTATATCTCTGTACCAGGGATCTGAAGATGTGATCAAAAACATATCTCCCCGGATAGGCGATTCTTCAGGCACAACGTCACCTGACTCAACCGGAAGTTTCGAAATAATCTTTGCGAAGACCAATGACTTCTTGGACTTTGCTGAAATGAAGTCTAATTCAAACTCCTGGAGGATGAATATCCATCTACTGATTTTTCCGCCTATTACCCGTCGTGTCAACATGTATTGGAATGGATTCATGACAGCAATGACGGTGGTCTTGCGAAACAGAACATAATGACGGAACCGTTGAACAGCATGAACATTCTGCCAACGCAAGTTTTTCGATATGAGAATAATTGAGTTCTGGTCCTACGAGGCCTCGGCTCATGTAATATATCACGTATTCTGAGAACAAATCATCTTCCTAAACTAAAACCATGCCAATGGTTGACTTTGCTGTAGCCAGATATAATAAGAAATATTTTTTATAGTTAGGTGGTCGGAGCAGAGGGGCAGTTGTGAGGGCATGTTTTAATGCGTCGAAAGAGCATTGAGCGGCATCATCCCAATAAAAAGGAACATCTTTCTTCAATAAGCGCATAAAGCCCTTGGTGATTTCAGCATAGTTGGCGATGAAGCGTTGTAAAAAGTTCGCCTTACCTTGTAGACTCTGACGTTGAAGGATTGTGCGTGGAGGGGGAAACTGGATTATTGCCTCCACCTTGAGTGGATCAACCATGATCCCTGTTGTTGATACGATGAAACCTAACAAACGTCCTGGCGTTACGCAGAAGATGCACTTGTTTGGATTCAAGCGAATTCGAAAGTAGTGACAGCGTTTGAAGATCAATCTAAGGTGTGTGGGATGATCCGTTCTCTTGCGATATCGCGATGCTAAATCATCTAGATAGGCCTCGACTATATTCTTGAGATCATGAAAAGCAAAAGACATGGCTCACTGGAAGGTGGCTCCAGCATTTTTAAGACCGAAAGGCATTTTACGATACGTGAATGTACCCCAAGGACAAATGAATGTCGTTTTGTGTTGGTCTTCGGGTTTAATTTGGATTTGATTATATCCCGAAAAACCGTCCATGAAAGAAAAGGCCTCGTAACCATCACATTCATCAATGATCTGGTCGATGAATGGTGTTGGAAGATTATCTTTGGGACATGCCTTGTTCAAATCATGGAAATCGGTACATACATGAATCGTGCCTTGTTTTTTATAAAACAAGGATTTGACACCCATTAGGTCAAATGGATAGGATAGATAAAACCTGTCTTTAGCAATTTCTCAACCTCAATCTTGATGGTTGTTGATTTCTTAGGATTAACTGGACGAAGCTTCTGTCGAACAGGCTTGGCATCAGAATACGTTGTGATCTCATGTTCAACCATTTTTGGATCGATACCTGGCATCTCCTCATAAGACTAGGCAAACACATCACGAAATTCTTTGAAAAGATCTGTGTAGATTTGAATCTCTTCGGGGGAGCAATCTGCTCCGTTTAAGACATTCTCCACGATGTTAGGGTTTCAGGAGATATTGATTGATATGGTTTGAGCGATAATTTCCATATTGCCCTCAGCATAAATTTTGTGTGTAGCTAAGAGATTAATAGGTCACGACTGATCTCCCGTCATGGTCACGGTGAACTCTCCTGCTTCGATTCGGCTTAACTCTGGGAGAAAATATGATCTGTGATGAAGATCCTGCCAAGGTTTGTCCGGACTAGTCATTGCTTCGATTACTGCTTCGTCAGAAGGCAAGACTAAGTCTAACGAATCGGTGTTAGTGAGAGAACCCTGAGCCCAAATAGGCTCTAGAAGTGGATCTAACTCTTGTGCAGGAGTCAGATCAGGGTTAGCTAAAGTGTGCTGGACTAAAGAGTATGCTACTTCAGTGGCATACAAGGGCATGGACATGCCTAGGTGCCCTATTTCATCCATCGTGGCCAATGGGGAAGGAAGTATCCACAGATCCTCGCAATAAGTCATGCAGAACGACGAAACTTGAAAAATCTCAACCTTATGGTGATTGGATATAAATTTGATATCACTGTGAGGAGGTGGGTAATCGAAGGTACCCATCAAGGATGGGCACAAACCAACTCCTACATTGACGACACCTGGTTGAGTATTATCAATCATCGGGACCGTGGATGCTCCCAAAGCTGGGTCAGGTCTAGAGAAAGACAATTGATCGATGGTCACTATCCGACCCTCGTGTGGAAACAACAAGACCCAGAAAACTGTAGCAACCACATCTTGCATAGCATAAGTCCAACTCTGTCCTAACAAGAGGTTATAGTCAAGGGGAGCATCAAATACCTCTACCTTGACACACACGGTCTTCCCTCCTAACTGCATGGGGAAAGAAGGAACGATACCATGTGGTCGGAACAAATGACCATCGAAAGTAGTGAGGAGAGTAGGTGATGGAGACAAAACGGGCTGGCCAATGGCCTTCCAACATGCCAACGACATAACTCATGTCGAGGCGCCCTCATCAACCACCGTGCGGAAGATATTTCGAGTAAAATTTTTCGTGGGATAAGCCACTACTATATGAAACGCTATGTGGTAAGGCAGACGAGGTTTTAAGTCAATTGTATCCAACATGATGGTACCCAAATTACAAGTCTCGGTAGAGCCTAAAGCGGTTAACAAGGCTTTCCTCTGAGAAGGGCAGCTTTGGAGGACCTCCAAAGCAGACATCGCACAAGGGGTTTGTGATAAATCTTCCTCCACATAGTATTTTTGGGAAGCCCTTGCATTTGGGTTATGAGAAGCTTTTTTAAATGCACCTTTTGGAATGTGTGTCATTGTTTCTCCCAACGTCTTCTCAATCTATAAAGGAAGAGATGGGAGGTCAACTTCTTTACCCTTCTCAAAAGCGCTTGGTTTACTATAGTCGTGCGCTGTAGTCGATATAAAAGCATCACCCCTAACCATATATATGTTCGCAGATGCGGGGTTGTTCAGAGGCGGGCAGGTTTCTTGGCTGCCCCCTTCCGTGCTTGCAAAGGCTTGAGTTAGATTTTTCCCATGTTGAAATGGATTAGTCAACACTGCTTGTTGTTGCTGCGTGACAAATTTTTGGGCCTCTGCAAGTCGAGGACATAGATGGGTCAGGTGGTATTCCGTGCAAAAGTTGCATGGATACCTCGCCTTCCATTTTTCAGTGTTGTCCCCGCTAGCATTATCGTTTGGTTTTTTTTCGCCCTTACCCTTCTTTCGTTGTTTTTTCTTCCCTTTAGGCTGTTGGGTGGTTTTTGGGTTAGTCGACTGCATTGTGTGTACTTTCGACATTTTGGTAGGGGGAGAAACCAAAGCAGTAGTTTGGCTGGCCGCTGTGTGTTGTATAGATAACTGCTGCAACTGCTTCGTCAATTGCTCATCGGGCTTTGTTTGTGCTGAACCAACAATACCATCGGCATGTGGTCCAGCTCTTTGTCTAGTTTTATCCAGTATTGAACGTGGCGCATCTAGCAAGATGTTGTATAATAAACCAGACTGAGAATAGATGAACTCAAACTATTGATCCCTCACGATGGCGTCTTCTTCAGAGAAAACTCATGATGTCGCGATGTCTTTGGATAACTGCGGGACCAAAGACTTAAGGAACCACTCAACCAGGAATGTTGGTAGGACTGGTACCTTTATTAAACTCTTTCGACGTCTCCATTCTCGGATGTGATCAGAGATATGGTCTGTTGTTGTCTGTTCAAAATTGGCGAGCAGCTCTGTACCAGCGTCGTATCTCATAGGTAACTGGAAATGGTTCAGGAAAGCCATCGCCAGTTCGCCAAAAGAAGAGTATCTTGAGCGATCGAGCTCAATGTACCATTTCACGGCACTCCCAATGAGAGTACGTTGAAACAATCACAACTGTATGGAGTCATCTTTCAATGAGTTAGATGAGCACCAAGGATGGAAGGTAGTCACATGATCTCCTGGATCTTCGTTAGGCTTGGCTTCGAACTTTGGAATGTCTGAAGGAAACTTCGTCGGCAGAGGAGGCCAACGCAAATTGTGACAAATAGGGTCATTCAACAACCTTGTCAAATCTGGCAAGTGTAAAGTCGCCAGGAACGGTAGTTTGGGTTGTTGGTGATAACCTGGGAAAAAGGGGCCTGGAGTTTGACTGGCACCAGGTTGCCAGAAAAAGTTTGGCTGCTGGCCCGGATTCTGGTAGAAACCATGACCCTGGACAGCATATGGATTTTGCATATGTGGAGACATCATCGGATGATTTCCCAAATAGGACATAGACTATTGGGCATGCATTATATTTGAAGTACTTTGGGAAGGATTACCCCATGCCGGTCCTGTGGGGATAGGCATAGTAGTTTTTTCTGGGGTTCCATTGATTGTGGAAAGAATTACCCCAGATCGGCATTTCGAACGAGGGAATGAAGCCCTACCAAGAATTCCAAGGCTCTGAAGTGGAAGAAGTTCTTAGGTTTGCCCCCTGTGCAGGAATAGTACCCTGCATAGGAGTCGATTGTCCAAAAATGGGATTGCCCCCAATCAGGAAAGCAGCTGACGAGGATGCGTTGTTACCAAACATTATGTTCAAAGAAAATGGTGTCGAACCTACCGGCATACTATGCGAAGGTGATTCTTGACTCCCTGCTCCAAATAAACTATTGTGTGTAGGTAGCCCGATGGATTGCTGATGCGAGCCACCGAGTGAAGGGGACGAAGGAGGGATATGACCTCCTCCGTAAGGGAAAGTGTTGAAAGGAGCAGGAGTGCCCCCCATGTGACCTTTCAGAGGAGCGCTAGAGCTCCGTGCCCCCAGAACTAAAGTCTGTAAAGTGGGGTAAGAAAGTATAGGACTTGTACCCAAACTAGGCATCATGTATGAGAACGAAGGGCCTATCGCACTTGGTGTGAAAGGGGTTGTGGTTGCCGCCAAAGATGGGATAGGACCACTGTGTGAAGTAGTTGCGGTCAAGACCATGGTGGCTCGGACCGACGACGGTGGGTTAGGAGATGAAATCTCTCCTATGGTGACAACCGTGGTGGGAATTGAAGAATTCTCAGACAGGGCAACATCATTTGTTTCCATTGCTGTGTGCAACACTGTCTGGCGCTCGTAAAATTGAATTGGTATGATGAAAGGTGCCAAGAAATCAGTGGTTAGGGTTTCAACCGGGCCAAGGGCGGTTTCTTCAAGGTCCAAAACGGTCGATTCCTTCGGGGGTTGGTCGAGCACAATGGCTTGTAACCCGGTCGCTTCAAAAGACCCTTGTTGGTATAGCTTTCACCTTAATGGTGGAGGGGGTGGCTCCAGTGTAACCGGCGGTAGGCCAAGAAGCCTTCGTGACCGGCAGATCTCAGGATCCTCCACTGTGTGAGAAGATCCAAGACACTCTAAGGTATTCTAAATGTTCAAAAGTAACCCACACTAAAAAACACCCTAGGAGATAAGACAGGCAAACACTAAATTAATTGGAAGAACAGTTACAACAACCAACACTAGAGAAACTTACCGGTGCAAGTGCAACTCGAACACGGAAGAACCCTTTGGGTATACTTTGCAAAGCATGGCCCGATGTTTGTCCTAGGTGCCACAGTATACCCCCATAGTCACCTGTGTATGTCCCTAAACAAGATTGGCAACTAGGTTGCCAGCGCGCAAACAGTCACCAGGCAGGTATAGTCGAAAGTCGGGTAGACCACAATGAGCAGGGTATCAAGCCCAAAACCTGTCAAGGGTATCGAGAGAAAATGGTATGGAAGACAACTGAGGACCTCGAACGGATTCAAGACCCACGAAGCCCCGTGGCAAATGAAAACAACGGAATCCCCAGACAAGCCCTCTATATGTGTTCTCCACTACGATTGGTCCAGCTTTGGAGGGGTTATCTATGCTACCTTTCTGCACGCAACCTCGTGTTTATCCCCTGTGTTAGAGGGGGGTCCCAGATAACTTTCACGACACTGGACTTAGACACTCCCTAACTCAGACTCCAATGTTTGATTTTAAATGGCCTTGACGAGTTTCCTCTCCAACCTAATCCAAGGCCCTAATCCTGAACTAGTTAGTGAACCCTACAAACATAAAAGTCTAGTAGATTTTAAATTTAGCGTTAATTTTATGTATTTGTCTTACGTCAAGGGGTATGAAGGTGAAACTGATGATGTGAAAAAGACGAAAGCAAAAATGAATAAAAAAGATGGAAACAAAACTTTCACTTAATGAAAAATTTCAACAACTTTTCAAAATAAATATTTTTAATTTTCTAAGATTTTGGACAGCAAACTCAAAAGAAATTTCACTTGACTACAAGCTACTTATGATCTAAGTAAACTGCAAAAACTTATGAAATAAATGACTTTTCCCTGGCTAATAATGCAGAAACACACTTTTCAACCAAATAAGAAAATGAAAAGAGATTTTTTTTTTATTTAAATGCTTGATAAAACAGAAAGGAAAAATACCAACAAGCAAAAGTTAAGAAAGACAATTCTGGCCTAATCGCAGATCGCAAAGAATCAGGTCAAAAATCACACACTAGCAATTTTAAAAAAAATGACTCTCACACTTGTCTAAAAACCTTAAAAATTCTTTTATTTTTATGACAACTTTTTAAATGAGAAAAAGCAAGCTAAGGGTAAGATTAATCCTAAGCTACTGACTGCTCAGACAGAGATTCAAA